>PVHP010013430.1:0-40981 GCA_004024765.1 Zapus hudsonius | reverse complement strand
AAGAAACTGTTAATTTTGATAAATGAATTCTTTAAACTTCATGGTGTGGGATTTACTAACCATAGCCAATTTCCTCCTGGATTGAATTCTCCCTCTCTGCTCCTCTGCAACGGTGGATTTTAAAAGCAGGTTTAAGATGCCATGTTAACTTTTTGGCATGATGAGCACAATTCTTAAGATTGAACGCTTCATGAAAAACTGTTCCTTGTTGTGAAAGAAAGATACTTATGCTAGACATCTTTTCTGTGTTACTTTTTTAATGTTCCTTGAGTATCATAGCTACTAGCATTTCATGTTTCCTCAAGTTTGGGCACAAAGTTAAAATTGTTTGTTCATTTATTCATTCATTTTTATATATCTTATTATAAATAAGTATATGCATTGTATGGTCAAAATCTTGTGAATATGTCCCCATTTCCCTCCTCTCTGTCCCCTACCCACTGGGGTACTTCCTCAGTGCACATACTTGATTTGTCCATAGGTTAGGAGGTGTGAACTGCACCAGAGGTAGCCAGTTTTTCTTTTTTTTTTTCTTCCTCCTTTGTGTATTGTTGCTGAGGGGGATGATGTCTCTGGATATGCTCCCCTACCATGGCTCTTATATTCTTTCCGCCCTCTCTTCCGCTCAGTTCCCTGAGTCATAGTGGGTGAGTTTTAAGTCTGCTTTGTTGTTGAGATCTTAAGTATCTCTGGATCTTTGCCCTGGGTTGTGTTGGGTATCATTGGTGTCTGTCTCCATTCACCTTTCATGGGTTATCAGACTTGCTGTGGTGATTGGACTCCTGTTTTCTCATCACTTTCTCATAGGTTTCTTTTGGACCCTGTGTGAAGGCTAGGAGTGGTTTATCTCTTGCCAGGATGCCAGTCTTCATCCAAGGTCTTGTTGGTGGAATTGAGTTGTTCCTGCTCTCTCACTGCCTTCTGAAAAATACAAACAGAATCTCCATCACAGAGTGAGATCAATATAGGTTAAATAAGACAACATTGCTATTTTGGCTAGCTCCTAATGGGTGTAGCCTCTCTGTAGCTCTCTGGTAGTGGAAAATTCCCTTAGGAACCCGAGATCTTGGTCCCCATAGGATTTTGCCATGGATCTCAGTTCCAGTTAAGGGTTTCTTGTCACTAAGTGGATCTCTTAGCCAATCAGTAAGCCATTGATTACCCTCCTTGGTTTAATGCCACTATTGCACAGATGAGCATTTCTTGACTTTCTGGTCTCTTCCATACAACCGTGTGTTCATTAGTCTTGTGACAACTGTCTATATTGTATATCAATGGTCTCTGCTTTCTCCAAACATCATTGACCAATTTCCCCTGGCAGCTCATGCAACACCTTCCAGTGCTACACATGCTACCATCTGGGAGCTGGTGACCATTCTGGATCTAGAAGGATTTCTTGGTGGTATTTGATGACACTTGGTGATTTCTTCAGCATTAGGGTCTTACCTTAGGCCTGGGACAGGTATTCAAGAGCTTTGACAGAATTCTGTTATGTTTTGGGGACCTCGTGGGTCTCTTTGATCAACAGCTCAGTGTGGGAAGGAACCAATAACTGGGACAGGAAGATATAGGCCTAAGCAATTATTCTTGAGGTTAGACTGCCTCCCATTCTATTCATGGCCCCTCATACCAGGTGATGCCCTCAGCTTCCTCAAGAGCATACTGTATAAAAGCTAGGGTTTTATGGTGTCAATTCATTATTAATTTAGTTTACTGTATGAGCCCTCCACCTCCCCCTCTCCCAATTTTTTCCATTCCCTTTTACAGTCTCTCTGTTCACTGACAGATTTTCTTTTTTTATATATCTTTATTACCCATATTTAGATACACTGAATGAGCAAATAATGTGTTGGTGTCCCCAATACCCTGATTTCCCTCTTCCCTGTCCCCAGTCAGCTGGATATCCTCCTCCATGGGCAAACTGGATCAGTCCATGGGGTAGGGGTTATGGATAGCCTAGGAGTCAACCCGGTTCCACCCTCCCTTTGTATGTTGTTACTGAGGGGGGCAAGGTCTCTGGATATTCTCCTCCACCATGGCTCTTACAATCTTTCTGGCCCCTCTTCCACTCAGTTCCCTGAGTCATGATGGGTGAGTATTAAGGATGCTTTATTGTTGAGGTCTTAGGGGCCTCTGTACTTCTGCTTTAGGTTGTGTTGAAAATCTTTGCTGTCTGTCTGGCTTATCCTGTGTTGACTGACTGGCTGTGGTTATAGGTCTCTTGCTTATCCCATCACTCTCTTCAGGGTTCCATGTGGATCCTCCATGGGTAGGTCTGGAGTGGCTCATCTCTTGCCAGGATGTCAGCTATTGGCCTACAGTTCGATGGTAGTGTTGGAAAGACCACAGCTCTCTCACTGCCTTCTGAAAAATACAAACAGAATCTCCATTGGAGAGTGAGATCAGTATAAGTTAACTGAGATACACATTTCTGAATTGGCTAGATTCTATTGTGAGTAGCCTTTTTGTAAATCACTTGTAAAGTGAATTTCTCTTTGGGGGCCCAAGATTTTGGTTTCCAATATATTTCTCCCTGAGTCCCCAATTCCAGTCAAGGGGTCCTTGTCACTGAGTGGATTACTTGGCCAAATTAAAAGCTGTTGATTGCCTCCTGTAGGCTTTGGCACCTCCATTGCACAAGTGTTCATGTCTTGGTTCGCTGTTCCCAAAAAGAAGTGTGTTCAGCCTACTTATGGCAGCAGACTGTGTTTCATATCAGTGGTCTTTGTTTTCTCCAGCTGTCATTGACCATCTTCTCCTGGCAGCTTATGCAGTGCCTTCCAGCACCGCACTAACTTCCATCTGGGGGCTGATTACCTTTCTGGACCTCACAGGGTCTCTTGGTGCTGATAGATGGCATTCTGTAGTTTCTTCAGCAACAGGATGTTACCTCAGGCCTGGGGTGGGTATTCAAGAGATTTTCCAATTTAACATGATTAGGAACCACATATAAGTGAGAATATGAAGCTCTTGGCTCTCTGCTCATATGTGTGTTTGCTAAGAATGACCTGCTCCAAGTCTGTCCATTTTTCTTTAAATTCATTATGTCATTTTTCCTTTCAGCTGCATAGAATTCCATAGTGTATATGTACCACAGCTTTGATATCCATTCATCCAGTGATGGGCATTTGGGTTGATTCCATTTCTTTGCTATTATGAATTGAGCTGCTATAAACATGGTTGAGGAAATGTCTCTGTGCTTTGGTGAGGAAACTTGCAGGTAGATGCCTAGTAGAGGGATAGCTGGGTTCACTGGTAGCTCTATATCCATCCTGTTCAGGAGCCTCCACACTGCTTTCCATAGTGATTGTACAAGTTTGCATTCTTACCAGTGAATAGGGTCCCTTTTCCCCACATCCTCTCCAGCATCTATTGTTGGTAGATTTCTTTAATGATTGTCATTTTGACTGGAGTAAGGTGGAATCTCATTGTTGTTTTGATTTGCATTTCTCAGGTGATTAATGACATTGAACATTTTCTCAAATGGGAGTTGGCCATTTGTATTTCTTCCTCTGTGAATTTCCTGTTGAGGTCAGTTCCCCATTTTAGGAGTGGGCTGTTTGATACTTTTTCATTTAATTTTCTGAGTTCTTTGTACGTTCTAGATAGTAGACCTCTATCCGTATTGTAGCCTGCAAAGATTAACTCCCAGTTTGATGGTGGTCTATTGGCTTTGAGTATGGCATGCTTGTCTGTACAGAAGCTTTTGTTTCTTTGTCTGTGACAAAGTCAGACAATTATGTAGACTAGGGTGGCTTGAACCTCTCTCTATGTAGCCCAGGATGTTCTTGAACTCCTGATCCTATTGTCTTAGCCTCCTAGGTTCTAGGACTACAGACTTGTGCCACACAGCCAGTTGAACCCTGAATTTCTAAAACAACCATAGCCATTATAAAGATTAACTATGATACTGAATATGAGTTAACCAGCACATTGATTGGCACAGTTATTTAGCTCATAAATGGCAGTCTCACTCGTGCAAACCCTACCCCATCCCTCACCACCAGTTTCTGCTGAGGCAAAAGGAATGGGGACACCTAAAATACAGTTCCACTTTGGTGACGATGAGGTTAGCAAAGCTCACTGGAGCAATGCATTAAAGGAGAAAACGGCCATGGAGGGAGTAGTGACCTGCCAAGCCAAGGGACTAAGATAAGAAAGATCTCATTTTAATGCAGGACAAAAGGTCAGGAGAATAAAAGAAGAAAAAGCCAGATTTAGTAAAATCTGATCACCTGACAGGTTTAATAAGGATTATTGCCAACACTTTTCCCTCTAAATGAACATTCTACTCAGAAAAACAGGGGTGGGGTAGTATAGAGGAGGTGGAAAAATACTTAATTTAGTTCATTATCTGTATTTAAGCAGAAAGGTCAAATCTGAAGTTGAAGAACCAGAAAGACGAGCTAATGGACATTAGGGAATTTTCTTGGGAGGAAAGATAACTTCGGTTCCTCTTATATCTTAGCCAATAGATTTTCCTCCCTGTATGCCTCTTGGTGGGGTGGGAGGGGGGATAGGGAACTATCATATCGCAAGCAACTTTGCCATTTTATATAATTTCAACAACAAACACTATTTATGTAGATATCCATTCTTCTGTTGATCACTTACTCATTAAGCACCTACTACTAGGTGCCAAACCTCACCATAAAAATACCCTGATTCTATACGAGATGCACTTAAGCTAAGTAATGTGTCAAGAAGAGTAAGTCACTGAGTTGGACCCTAATCTGGGGTCTGACTTCAAAGGTAGTTAGAAATGAGGCCATCCCTGACAGCTGGGAATTGAAAGATGTGATTCCCTGCTCTAAACGCTTACGTATGTCTCACACTCCTTTTCTCCTCACTTAGCCCAGCAAGCTCTCTTCTGATTTTCTTCAAACTGAATTTAGAGTTCCAGCTTGCACATCTCCTTCTAGAAGCCTCTCCTGATTTCATATGAGCTGACTCTCTATTTGTGACCTCTTATAGCTTCTTCAGGCATCTGACATGGCAAACATCAGTTATTGTAATCAATTATTGACTCTTCAGTTTTCCCTGCTGGGCCATGAGATCCCCAAGTCAGAATTTACCATGATTCCTATTTCTATCCATTCATCCTGGCACTGATTCCTAAGAAAGAATAGGGATGGAAGAACAGAAAGGGAGGAAGAGAGTGAATGAAAATGGGGGGAGAAAGGGAAGGAGTGAGAAAAAGAAGGAGGGAGGGGGAGGAAATAGATGAAAGAATGATCTGGAAGGAGGTAACAGATGAAGAGGGTAGAGGGAAGAAGAATACATAACAGTAAGAAGCACATGGGCATGGTGGTACAGGCCTATAACACCAGCACTCTGGAGGCTGAGACAGAAGGATTGAGTTCAAGATCACACTTGACCACTTAGTGAGATGGTTTCAGAGGAAGGAAGGAAGGAAGGAAGGAAGGAAGGAAGGAAGGAAGGAAGGAAGGAAGGAAGGAAGGAAGGAAGGAAGGAAGGAAGGAAGGAAGGAAGGGAGGGTCAGGGAGGGAGGGGAAGGAAGGAAGGAAGGAAGTTAAGAAAGAAGGAAGGAAAGATGGCATGGATAGAGGAAGGAAGGCAGAAAGGAGGGAGGGAGGGAAGAAAACAGGAGGGAAGAAAATGGGAGGGAGAGATTATTAAAATGATGACATCGACTCATTCTGTATTATTCAATATTGTGCATATGTTGTTTGCAAAGATATCCTTAACACTCTGTACACCAGCTATCCATGACAGGTACTCAAGAATATTTTTGGGGTGAGATGCACGTCATAAAACATGATAATGGGGTGGGATGGGATGGAATTGAAGTGAATCAAGGAAGAACAATAGAGGCAAAAGGCTGGGTATAAGGTCTCTAGTGTTCAATTCCTCTCAGTCAACTCATCAGGCACTTTGAGTATCTCTCTGTTCTTTGTTTCTCCATCTGTAGAAATGGTGGTATTTCAACTTAGACACTATTCAATGCAATTGAATATACCGTCAGATTAAAGATAGCATGTTCAGCTGATTTTGGACAATATCAGGTTAAGTAAATATAAGGAGATCTCCTGATCATGGGATTTACTGAGCTAAGGACAGTCTTGTGGATTTGGGATTCATGAATAGCCTGATTTGGGGAGCCTGATGGAAGAAGAGGGCCCTGTCTGTGAGGGGACCAAGTATTACAGCAAAGGAGACAGGAAGGCCTGTGGAGAGAGGCTGTCATTGCCATGCAAGTTAGAACCTAGAAATGCATTCAAACAGAGCAAGCAATCCCCAGTGTGAGGCATTGATATTCTGGTGTGGTTTTTAATTTCCCATCCCTGGGATTAGGTATGTCAGCGAGGAATCCTTTGGCTGCCTTCTCTCAATACATCCCAGAGCTTTTAGTTTGTTACCCATTTCCCAACATTGTGCGTTTTCTTTGAGAATCATAACCGTGTGACTATTTGACAATTGAATGGTACAAGCATATTGAAACATACAGTTTTCTCCAGAGCTGTATTTCACACTATAATCCGAGGTGATCTCAGTTGCCAGAAACACTCGTGCCGTTAATGGATTTTGGAGGGAAGATGCTGGTAATGAGATTTTCAAATGCGAATTGTTTTGCTTTCAAATGCAGGGTGAAATCCAACGAAATATTACCTTAGACACGCTGGTGAAGTAAGTCCAGCCGATCAAACGGATGCTGGGTGTATGTTTTGTGTTTGGCCTTTTCTGTTTCAAACAAAAGCAAAGGGATCAATCTCATTATTTCTGACTGGGTGGGCCTTGAGCCCTGGAGGGGAATCACTTTTTTTTTTATATCTTGAGGCACACATTAGGCTTTTCCCATCTATAATCTTGAGCTGTTGATTTATGCTATTCATGGATTCAACAAATATTTATTGAGGTCCTACTATGTGCCAAAACTTGTTTTGTGCAACGTGTTTATAGCAATGGATAAAAAAGTAATATCTCTGACATCATAATGCTGGTGGAATGCAGACACATAGTAAGCAAGCAAGCACAACGTTTCAGTGTGCACGGTGACGGGATAATACTCTCCGAGAACACTGAAGGCTTCAGACTGATGCAGTGGGGTCTGACTTTAGTTTGGATGTGGAAAAGGGCCTTTCTGTCGAGGTAACTTTTGAGCAGAGATCAAAAGAGAGAAGAGGAAACAGGAGGCAAGAGGCTACTCAGGGCCCAGAGCTGCTCTGGAGTTATAGGGCTGAGGTTTGTCTGAACCAAAGAGATGACTCCACCACAACATCACCTGTCCTCCCTGGGAACCAAAGAGAAGAGTCAGAACAAAGCAGGAAGGTGGAGATGAGGTGGGGTCCAGAGGAGATGGCTGTCAGGATCTGAAAGAGAGAACACCAAGAGACAGGCCAGGCATGGTGGTGCATGCCTGCTCAGCCAACACTCAGAAGGCAGAGGCAGGAGGATCATGAGTTTAAAGCAATCCTGAGCAATACAGTGAGACCTTTCCTCAGGAAACCAAGGGCTGAGGCTATAGCTCAGTGGTAGAGTGACCATGTAGCATGTGCAAGGCCTTGTATTGGATCTCCAATCCTGCCATGCAAGGCTATCTCTTTCTTAGTTTGCATATATGAGTAGTGCCTGAACTCCAGGAGGTCTTCAGAGCTGACCTTCTTCCCTGATAAGCAGCAATTGTATTCTCTGGCAGCTAGAGGAGAGAAACTGTTTGCTCATGAACAAATAATCCCACAAGAGAGGCCAGGTCATCATCTTCTTCTCTTGTCCACATATATGGCATTTTTTTCTATACAAGATGGGACAACAGAGCTCTTCCAGAAGAGCCTTCTCTAGGGCTGTTTCCCATGTATGTATGGAGATGGCAAATGCTCTGGAGTCTGATCACAGCTGGCTTGATTCCCTCCCAAGCAGAGCAGGAACCTATTCATAAACTCTATGATTATGTAAGCCTCTCTGCTCCCAACTTCTATAAGAATTTTTGTTTTTTGGTTTTTCGAGGTAGGGTCTCACTCTAGCCCAGGCTGACCTGGAATTCACTATGTAGTCTCAGGGTGGCCTTGAACTCATGGTGATCCTCCTACCTCTGCCTCCTGAGTGCTGGGATTAAAGGCATGCACCACCACGCCCGGCTACTGCTTCCAACTTCTGATTGGGAGTCTATCTCCAACTTGGTACATAAGGTCTCTAGTCTGCAGTCAGTGCTCAGGTGGGCATGAAACGGACGACCAGAGAAGGAAGCTTAATTCTTCAAATTAAAGGTCTATAACAGAAGCTTTCAAGTCACTGTGACCCATCTTTTCCATCCCCTGATCTCTGCTAGGTGGACAAGGGTATCATGTCCTCCTGCAATTGAGCCCCATCAAAGGTCACTCAGCTGCCTTATACACAGATGCATCAAAACCCCCAGCAATGGGGATCAATAGAAGAATTCTCAACCTATTTTCTCTGGGAAACTTCCAAAGTGGCTCCATTGTTCTTTATGAAATTCAAAGTAAGACAAAAATAATGAGATATCAAAGCAGAAGAAAGACTCCTTGGAAAAGGAGGATGGTCAATGAAATAGGGGTGGGGGTGGGGAAGCAGGTAATAGGATGAGAACACAATCAAATTACACTATATTCAGGTATTAAAATTTTGAGTACTTTAATCCCAGCACTCGGGAGGCAGAGGTAGGAGGATCGCTGTAAGTTCGAGGCCAACCTGAGACTATAGAGTGAATTCCAGGTCAGCCTGGGCTAGAGTGAGACCCTACCTCAAAAAAACAAAAAAAAAATGAGTAATGTTAAAACAACAACAACAAAAAAAAAAAGAAAACAAAAACGTCCCAGAGACAAAGTGTTCCAGAGACAACAGCTGTCACTACCTGCCTAAGACCTGCATGATGCTCGGGGCAACAACATTATCACAGATGATGGAAGATGACAAGAAAAAGACATCAAAATAAAAGAAGGGGTTCACTGGAGGGGTGGGAGGAGGAAATTAGGTAATTTTTTAATGAATATATTTTTAAATCCAAGTAGGACTGAGATCTGGCCCACTCTTGTATAACTACCCATTGATGTGCCCTTTACTGGCTTCCTTCCTTCTGCACTGGCTTCCTCCGCTCTCTCTCTCTCTGTAAACCCACTTAGCCCAGATACAGCTCTCACTTGGAGGCAGCCTGAATCAAGCCTGGTAAGGACTCTCATTTGTTGATTCTGCTCAACCCTCTTGTGGTGATCATTTACTTGGTTTTGGTGTTTCTAGTATTTGAACCACTCTGAAAACTCCCAGCCACCATCCTCTCCTCCTCGCTCTTCAGTGGTCACCAAACAATGCCCTGAAGACCTTCTACATCAGATGTTTGCCCTTCATTTCTGACCTGTTTTCTTCACAGATGAAAAAAATGGATGAACTTAATTCAGGGCATAAATGGTTTTGGGGGATACTTTTTCCAACCCCTAAATCTGAAAGCTTAGAAAGCACATGAAAGCACTCATTGAACCTTTCAGAAAGCACAATCTTCTCAAAATTACATCATAGTCTCTTCTAAAGAGACCAGCACAATAGAGCCCACAAGGGCGCCACTTTCAAACATGACTTTTTGAGAAATGATAGCTGTCGCTCCAGAAATACTTCATCACCCTGCTGCTGGGCTGCCTGGTCAACCTGGGCTTCTATGAAGTAATAGGATAGATACAGAGATCTATGAGAGAAAGTCCTTTCAACAGAAAAAAAGCCTGACTGAGGAATCCTTCCATTCTAGTTTCTGCAAGATTCTGCCTTTCATCTAGGTAAGCGGTGAGCCCAGAAGTACAGAAGCGGCCACATGGAAGCATCGAATCTCAACCAGATGCTGGCTGAGCAGAAACCTCTTGAAAAGGAGTAGGAAACACAGCCTGAGACAGGGAAGGAAGGGCTTTGCATTTGGGTGGGCTCAGCATGGAACGTGTTCAAACCACAAAAGGGGAGGTTCGGGAAGGGAAGTGGCTTTGTGGAGGTGATGCTATCAGTTCTACAATAGATAAAGTACTGGAGCTCACTCAGAGGGTGACTTGATCCAGGCATGCCACCGTCTCCCTCCATCTCCCTGCCTAAGAAGTTGCTGGTTCTGGGAGTGTGGAAGGTCCATCTCAACGAAACTGGCCTTTGTTGAGAAAATCATTCATACATATAAGTATGTATGTATGTATGTATGTATGTATGTATGTATGTGTATAGATAGACAGATTCGATGATTGATAGATAGATGATAGACAGATGATAGAAGATAGATGATAGATAGATACATAGATACATAGATAGATACATAGATACATAGATAGATGATAGATAGATGATATTAAACATTTCAGTGGACCCCCAACAAAAATGAAGCTAGTTTCCCACAACAGTAAGTCCCTCATTAATCACAGGATTACTCCCCTCCCTATCTTACCTCCCTATCTCACTTCCCCATGGGATCTCTTGATACTACACCCCAGAAAGCCAGTGTATTTAGTATTTGTCTTGGGATCTGCCTTCAGGAGAACCTCTAAGACAATGGATAAATAGGTAAAGAAGCTCTCAAAAGTTGGAGCTCTTCCAACCGGCTTGTTTTTGGCAGGCCTCAGAGTCAAGGACAGCCAATCCCAGCAATGTAAGGAAGGGGGAGGTAATGAGCTTCCAAAGGAAGAAACTAAGTGGCCTCTAGACAGGTTGTCTCACAATGTAACCCTGACAATGAGGTTTGGGTGCACAAATTATTCCCAAGAGAAAAACGGACATTGTGGGACCTTGAGTTAGTTTGCTGGGGCTGCCATATCAAAGTGTAGTAGATGGGTGTCTTCTGACAACTGAATGTGGTTTTCTCACTGTCCTAGAGGGCAGACAGCTGACATCAACGTGTCCACAGGGTTGGTTTCTTCTCAGTCCTCCATACTTGGCCTTTGTTTCTTTACGTGTGTGTGTGTGTGTGTGTGTGTGTGTGTGTGTGTGTGTGTGTGTTCTAATTGCCTGTTCTGATAAGGATGCAAGTCATGTTGAATGGTCAACAGTCATTTTACCTTAATTATCTCTTGAAAAATACTAGTCCTTAATACAGTCCCATTCTAGGATACTGGGGGTTAGGACTGCAAAATATGAAATGTGAGGAATGATGCATTCAGGCTATCACAGACCCCAAGAGAGGACCAGCTCCATGTTTAGCGAAGACCCTTTGCAAGGTTCCTCAATGTGGCAGGTCTTAGTTAGGGAGCAAAGAGGAGACGAAGCAAGGTAAGAAGACCTGAAATGAACCTATTAGGGAGGGGAAGTGGCATGAGGTAAGTGTATAGCTGAATCTATGCCACAACAACTCTGATCTGCCAGTATGTCTGCTCTTATTTCTATGGAAATGAGCTCGTTATGGTTAAATCACTTTCCAGCTCCTGGTTGATTCATGAAGTGGTTTTGAGTGTTGACACTCATTCATGAATCACTGACAAACACGGGAGCTAAATATCTGGCAGTATGATCCCGCCTCTCCTGTGAGCATTCCTGCCCATAATCTAGGTGTCCTCTCCGCAGCCAGGTGTGCAGACTAGGAACACCTCATTTAGATGCCAATGCCTCCTGCTTTAGTCATTCCACACTGGCTATTTTATAAAGGCATTGCACCTCCCTCCCCCAAATACTTAATGAACATTAATGAATGAATTCACAAAGATTGCTTTGAAACCCTTACAACATTAGGATGAGGTGATCAGCTATCAAGTTCTGCAGTTTGGATTCCAGAGAGAAGTAAAATAGTGTGCAGCTCAGAGGATGTCATGCAGCCATGATTGTTTGTTTGCTTACTTGCTTGCTTGCTTGTAAGGAGAAACTGCCTCATCACAGAGTATACACAAGAAATGGCAATTCTTTCCAGGTAATGAAAGGATACCTATCTCTCAGACAGACCATAGTCCTCAAAGAAAGCAGAAATTCACCAGGAGCTATCAGGCAAGCCCATCATCCAGGCACTTAGGTAACTTAGGCAGGAAGATTGGGAGTTGGAAGCCAGCCTGGGCTACATAGACAGATACTGTCCCAAAAATAAAAAAGAAAGAAGGAAGAAGGGGAGAAGAGGGAAGGAAAAACAAATAGAAAAAGGGAAAGAGCTAAAATACCAGACTGGAGATAGATACAGAGAGCTGCCACATCTTATTTGGACATTAGAGAGGAACATATTAAAAGTTCCAAAGACAGAGTCTCTAAAAATAAAGGATGCCTGGACACTTGAGAAGCAGGGACCCCTTAGACAAATGAAACCCAGAGTTTGATAGATTTGGTATAAAAGGTGTTTGGGAGGCCATCTCACCCAAATTCCCTATTTTAGCCTGAACAGACTAAATTCAAAAAGGAAAAGTAATTCACCTCAATTCATTTAAAGACGACATTGGAAGAGTTAAAGTTTAACTCTCACCCCAACCTTCAGTTTAGGCAAACTTTTGCCATATCCTGTTCCCCTGATCATCAACTATAGTGACAGGAAGGAGATTTGGAGGGGGGTCATTTTGTCCAGATGCTGATTTTCCAGATGAGAGCAATGTCCGTTAAAATGTCCAAGAGTGGCAAGTTTGGACAAGAGATTGGGTCTAGATTTCTTTTCTCCACAATTACTCCTTGGATCTCCTCCATCTCCATTTTACCCTAGGACCTCCTCAACAGGAAACAGTCCCTTCATTAGCTGGGAATCCTGATAGTGGATTGTCCACAAATTCTCTTTAACAGCAGAGATTCAACACATAGCCACTGTGCTATTCTTTCATTCAACCAGAAAGCCTGGTGCATCTACCGTGTGCCCTTACTTGAGTCCACAAAGATCACTGGTTATTGTGTGAACTGAAGATAAAGCAATGAAATAAAGAACAACAGCCACATAGCAAACATCCCTCACAGGCCCCTACAGGCAAAGACTAAGCAGTCTGCTTCATTGTGACTCCAGCTGAAGCAAATGCCATGGTGGACACAGCAGACGTCATGAAAAGGACCAAACTCGGCAAAGTCTGACCCAAAGAAGTAATGTCTAACTAAATGCCCAAAGAAGAGGTGAGAGGTATCAGTCAAAGAGGGACATGAAGTAGAAAGGCCTCCAAGAAGGGGACAAGTCTGAGCTTAAGGTATCTGGGTCCACCTTCTCCCAGAGTCCTCAGCAACCAAGGGCTTTGAGTGTCAGAAGCTTCTGGCTATCTGATGTTTGATCAATAAGCATAGCTACTCCCCCGGAGAGAAAGGCTTTGCTAGAGCATATCTTGTAGCTGCACCAATAGCTTCTTGCAATATCGAAGAGAAATAATGTCCTTGAGTTTCTTATTTCTAACTGATAGACAAAAAAGACCATCTCAACTGGAGGAAAGAAGTGTCTCCATGGCTTAAATTCAGGGCCACTGTGGACATTACCTAAGGCCCATTGTACCAGCAACTTTCCTATTGCTATCACCAAACCCCTGGCCCGAAGCAGCCTGGAGATGGAAAGCGTTTATTCTAGCTTACTGTTGGGGGCATAACAGGGCTTAAGGAGCAAGAGGCTGGCTTGTCACATTTCAGCCACAATCAGGAAGCAAGGATCAATAAGAAGTGATGGGGAACTACCAGAGGATTTTCAGCAGAGAAATAATCAAATCAATGAAGTTCTTTGAAATGGCACTTTCTCACAGTGGGTAGCAGCTGGAAAGATGGAATGCTAGCAAGAGACACCGAGGTGAAGTACCACTGAAGAGATTTTGCAAAAACCCAGCTAGTGTCAGAGCCTAGGACTTAGAGCTGCACCAGTGGTGATGGTGAGGAGAGTTGGGCTGGCCAGGGGAACGGAGGCACTTGACAGCTGGGGACACTGTCCCAAACCTGGTTAGCTCTCCTCTCTGCACCTGCCTCAGTGGGACCTCGGAGATGATGCAGCCCACTCCTAAACCAAAGGAGATGTCCTTTGCTTATCACGCTCTCTCCTCCCACTCCTTGGCAGCTGGCAGAGAGTCCTCCCTCCCTCCATTGTTTCCCTTCCTTGTATCATATCAAGCATCTCTTCTTCATGATTTCAAAATAGCCTCTCTGAGTCGCATGGCCCATCCTCCTACCAGCCTCCTCCATGCAGCTTCGGGAGCCTTCCCCTCAGCCCTCAGAGACTGTAGAAAGGGCTCTATCCACACAGCCTTCTGGACAACTTTCACTTATCTCACTCAGCTTCCCAGCTTAAAAGAAGTTTTCTTAAAACCCTCTTTTAAAAACAGCCTCTCTCACTACAGTAATATTCAAGCTAGATTTTCAATTGCTGTTTCTCCAGCACAGGGAGAGTATTTGACTCTATCCGGGTGGTATGGATATTGTCTACACCTCCCAGCCTGCATCTGTGTGTTTTTGATGGGGAAATCCTTATCTGCAATCACTTTCCTGAGTTATGGACCCAAATTTCCTCTGCAAAACATCAGGTTGTGAGGTTTCTCCAGCACCTTCTCATAGGCATACTGCTGCCCTTCGATAAACCTCAGAGAACATTTCCTGGAAGGCATCAGAGTCCAACAGAGCATTTCACCCTCCATCCCAGAGCAAACCCGGATCTAAGTTTTATTTCAAAACACTATAAGGTAACTACTAGTAATACAGTAATAGAGATTATTCCCAGAAACAATGACCATAAGCCTGCTCTGATCCAGCTGTGAATGGTGGCTGTTCACCTATCCTCACGTGGCTCACATCTGGATGGAGAAGTGGAGAAATGATTTATGCTTAAACACAAACGATTTGCTATTTGATGTGATAAGTGCAATACTATAAGCACTGCATAAGAAAGGAACTCAGCTGGCTGGGTAAAGTCTAAGATCTTTTTTGTTTAAAACCCAAGGGTAGGCATTTAAAAAAAAAATGAAAATATATAGTTAAAACCCAGTGCTAGTTAAGTTGTGGTAAAAGTTTGTACAATGTTATAAGAAAATGATATGAAAATGCATTTAAAGAATCAAATTAGTGCATATCATATTCCCCCTGCTGATAATAAATTTATCCTCTGTTATACATTAAAAGGAATAAGGATGCTTAAGGATATCCAGGGTATGATTTCCTAGTGGAAATGGCACAGGTAATTGAGATACATCAACCCAAGGAGAGAGTATGTAGTTATTTAAAGTAATTATGGAGACTAGTCATTTGAACTGTACTAGGCAATCTAATTTCTAGTAAAAGAAGGAACACAAAATGTTATGTTCAATAACGGCATGTGGTCTGGCACTCCAAGTCATTGCTTTTAGTTGGCTATGCTTTTGAACATCAGTAGTCTGAAAGGTCTTTCTCCCCATGCTCCCCTTTAGCTCACAGAACAGCCCTGTGAGGTTGGTTTTATGGTTCCCATTTTTATAGATGAAGTACCTGAGTCTTAGACAGATTAAATGACAACAGATAATATGCAGGTGACACACAAATCAAGAAACTCAGGTTGCTATGCGCCAAGTTCAGAACTCATCCTAACTTCCACCAGATGCCTGAAAGATGACCACGCAGAACTATTTGTGCTGTGGGATGATGGGAGATGTCTACATTATCCCCAGCTGCTTGAGAGGACCATGAAGAAAGCTGCAGTTCTTCCTAACAAAACCTGGATGCAGCTTTGTTGCAAGACTTCTAAGCCAGCCAGTGGGGGTGCTGAAAGCACCTACATTGACTAGAATCCTAAGGGAAGCTTATAGACAGGAAAAAAAGGAAGGACCAGCATGCACTGATTTATGTGACTCTATAAATAAGATTTGCACAGAAAGATAGGAACAGGACACAAAGTGACCAAACTATGATGCCCTAGTGCTCTGTGTCCACATCTTGGTCTGTACCTCAAGCATTCATCCAAGACAGATTCTTAAGTTGTTTCCACCCTTTGGCTAGCACAATCAATGTTGAATGAACATGAGATAGAAATATCACTTCAAGATTCTGATTTCAGCCAGGCTTGGTGGTGCACACTTAGAATCCCAGCACATGAAAGGTGGAAGCAGGATAATCTAGAGTATGAGGCCAGCTTCCACTATGTAGCAAGTTCAAGGCCAGCCTGGGCTATATGAGACATGAGACCCTATCTCAAAACAAACAAGAATCCTGATTTCATTTGTTTTGGATAAACACCTACAAGTGAGGTGGCTGCATATTATAGTAGTTCTCACTTTATTTTTTTTTTAGGAAACTTCATACAATTTTCTATAGTAGTTGTGCCATTTTATAACCCTACTAATGTGTGCCAGAGCTTCTTTTCCTATGTACATACAATGGAAGATTTTTCTAGCCCTTAAAAAGAGAGAAATCTCACCACATGTGTCAACTTGAAAGTACCTGAGGGACACTGTGTCAAACGAAGTGAGCCTGCCATGGAAGGACAAAGCTACATGATGCCATTAATATGACGAATCTAGAACAAACAGAGTGGAAGGGGTTCCAGGGGCTGAGAGCAGGAGGAAACAGGAAGTTGATACTCAGTGATAATAAAGCTTCAGTTAAGCAAAACAAGAAAACTAATGAGATTTCTGTCCAGCCTCCTGCCTAGAGACAGTACTCTTGTACACTGAAACTTGCTGAACACTATGTCAACTGCTCTTGCCACCATAAAAAGAGGTGTGCATGTCCAGACTAGACTCACTGAGCTCACTCTGGGCTCTGTGGTGACCTCATGTAAGCCACTCAACTGCTGTGGCTTTGTCTCTTCGTTTGTGCATTGCTTATTTTTCTTGTTGCTGTGACAAAATATCTGACAAAAACAACTTAAGGGAGAAAAGGCTTATCTTTTTGTTGCAATGTTTTTTTCCCATTTTGTTTTGTGTGTGTCAGAGAGAAAGAGAAATATATATATATATATAATATTTGTAATATATATGTTCCATATATATTACACATTATATATGTAATGTATGTTATATATATGGGGGAGGGAGGGAGAGAGAGAATAGAGTGAACCATGGTCTCTTATCACTGCAAACAAATTCCAGAGGCATTTTTTGTGTCTGGCTTTATGTGGGTAGGTACTGGGAAATGGAACCCAGGCCATCAGGCTTAGCAGGTAAATGCCTTTAGCTGCTAGGTCGTCTCCCCAGCCAAAAGGGTGAATTTCTTTTGGCTTACAATTTGAGAGCAGGGATGCCATGGTGACAGAAACCTGAGGCACCGGTTACATTTAATCCATAGTAGGAAGCAGAGAGCCATGAATGCTGGTGCTCAGCTCACTTTCTCCTTCATTCAGCACAGGACCCTTCCCATGGAAAGGTGCTGTACGCTGTTAGGGTGGGTCTTCCCATCTCAATTAACTTAATCTAAACCCCCTCAAGGACATGTCCCCAGACTTGTCTTCTAGATGGCAATCAATGCTAACTTCACAATCTGTAAAATAAGAACGATAGTATTTGCCCAGTGGAATTATCATAAAGTTAATGTTTTTCCAATTTTAATAAGCATAGAACAGTTCTTGAAATACACTAAGATGGCTTTGTCTTAACACTCACTTGTGCTTTTCATCCTCAGGATAATCAGAAAAGAAGTAACTATTAACACCATTTTATAAGTAAGGAAACCAAGACTCCAGGATCTTAAGTTTCCTCCTGACACACATATGCAGGAGGAAATGACCCAGGGGTACCTCTGCCAGCACAGGATGAAGGAAGGAGGAGACGATGCTGCTGACGGCTTGGTCCCTGGAAGGCTTACTGCGGGAGATGGCCTCTCATCTGGCTTCAAAGAACAGGACAGGACAAATCAGCCTCTTGGGGGGCCTCAGGCACAGTGTTGAGAAGATACATGAATGTCAAGAATAAACCAGAGGCTACAGAGAACTGAACACTAAGTCAGATCTCTTACTTGCCCATGAAGACTCAGGAAACATTGCAGAAGAGAAGGTGAAATGAAACCACTTCAGGATGGGTGGGAATAGCCGGAGACACTGGGTCTCATGCCACCCCCCCCCCACAGGTTGACTGAGCCCTCTAGAACCCTATGATCAATACCAATGACCCCCACAGAGAAAGACCTTCACTCAACAGGATTGGAGAGAGCAGATATAAGAACACAACCTTTTTATATAAAAAGTAAAAATAAATAAAATGAAAGAAAAAAAAGATCCTATCACAGAGGCCTAATCTTTCTAGGGTCTCAAATCCAAAATGTCTGCAGATACTTTCTCAGAAGCGGTCAGTCATTCATAAAAGCTGTGGGTAAGGGAGACAGTCTTCCCCTGGCCTGGCCATCAGAACCCTGCTGTAAGTGCTGGTTTACACACCCAGATGTTGCCAGGGTCCTCTCCCACACAAGGCTTCCAGCAAGGCTGAGGAAGCAGAAATAAATGTGACAGGTACTCAGTGGTCAGTGACGCTTCCACCTCCCAGACTGCCTCAAACTTCAAGGTCCATCGGAGTCCCCTTTCACAGACAAGTTCAGATGGGGCAAGTCTGGGATGGGCCAGGAAGTCTAGACTTCCGACAGCCTCCCAGGTGCAATGGATGCTGGTCCAGCCACACTTAGAGATGAAGCAGCTCTAGCTTTTGCTTTCTTTCTGCTGTTGTGAGTGACTGGAATCCCAGCAAGTAGCATAATGTCTGGCCCTCAGCGAGTGCTTACGTATTTTTTGAATCAAAAGTGTTTCATCACACCCTGCCCTGCCATCACTGAGTTGGATTAAGCAGACTCCCTCCCTGCCATGCAACAGAGGCCATTTCTTCTTCCTTGGAACAACATCCTCCAATCTAACAAGGAAGGTTCAACATCCATTTTCTACTCTCTCACACAGCCTGTCTGAATGGCTTTAAACCTCCAGGTTCTTTTCCATGCACAGCACAAATTGTACATGTTTGTTGGAAAATAAAACACATAAAAGAGTGATAATTAGAAGAATAAAAATAAACTATTGTATGATATATACCCTTTTAGATCCTCTGTGTATTACCCAATAGGAGCATATTTTGCAGTCTGTTGATATTCTATTTTTCTTAAATTATATGGAATATTTTTCACATCAAAAATATCACTACCATGGCTGCATTTTTGTACTTCATTGCTGTGATGGTTAAGTTTTGTTGTCAACTTGGATCTTTTTTTTAATTATCTTGGGTGGTTCTCTGAGGATGTTTACCAGAAGGCAGCCTCTCAGTAGGGGGCAGGATATAAGGAAGTTCAGGAGAGCTGAAAGTAAACATCCTTTCCTGTGTGGGCAGTGCAGGAAGGAAATTTCAGATACTCAGGAAGCCATTAAGTCTTGGGAAGGGTTGTAAAACCCCACCCTAGGGCTATTTAGAAAGGAGAAGAAATTCTCTTTGCCCCTCTTGCCTGTTTGCTGTTGTGTGTGTGTGGTGTAGGTGATGGGTTTTTCTCTCTGCTCCGAACTGTGAAAGAGGGCCAGACTCTTTCACTGGAACTTCCCCTCAATCTGTAGTTTCAATACGTTCCTCCCCCAAATTGTGCCTGGTTTGAAGATACTTCCCAGCAGTGTGTGGCTGACTGCGACAGTTACTTAAAAGTCATATAGTAGATATTTCTTTATGATACTGACCTAAAGAAAAGAAACAAGGGCTGGAGAGATAGCTCAGCTCTTAAGGCACTTGCCTGCGAAGCTCAGTGACCAGAGTTTGAGTCCTCAGTACCCACATAAAGCCAGAGGTACAGAGTGGCACATGCATTTGGAGTTTGTTTACACTGGGCTGGAGGCCCTGGCTCAGCCATTCTCCACCCTCCCCCCCCCCAGTAAATAAATAAATTAAAATATTGAAAGAAACAAACCAAGACCCAGAATGAAGACACTATGGACAAAATATGACAATGCCTATGATTTCCTTTGAAATGACCCAGTGAGTGAGGACGGAAGCATAAGAAACACACAGAATATGAAAAGCCATATGGTGGCAACTGTTTAACTGTGGTGCATTGCATATCCTCTTACTTGTGTAGATATTGGTAAATTTCCATTTTAAAAGTTTAAAAATAGAAATGAGGTCGATAAGAAAAGCAATAAGAAAATTCAGAGGCAGGGATGAGATAAAAGTGTTTCAAGTTAGTCTTAGTACCCAAAGAAAGAACAATATTTCACTTAGAGCCATTCCGGCTGTTCTTCAACAAAGTCAAGTTCCTTGAGCTACGAAATGGAAATGAAATCATCTGCCTTTTATTATTTCCTGTCCTGTCAGAATGGATTTGCATTTTAAGTGCATGTTCAATGTCATGTCTAAACTGGAACTAATTGAAACATTTAAGAATACTGACACATGTTCTAGCCTTGTGGGAGAGATGGCTTGGGGTGTGCCCACTTGGACCTCTGCAGGCACATGGGGACAGGCTGGGAAGCAGAGGCATAGCCCCATCTTGGCTATCTTTTCCATGAACCTTGAGTAAGTTGTTTTATCTCTGAGTCTCGGCTTCCTTAATCTTCAAGAGAAATGGATTTGATCCAAATTAACGTTAAAATTTCTCTCTGCTCAAAAATAACTAAGCTCTCTACTCTGGGAACCCTTTTCACCACTCTGCTTTGCAATATGCAAATCAGCCAAATTTGATAATTGGACAGAGCTGATGGGAACAATTTAGTAAACTTTGATAACATTGCACAAAGTAATTGTTCAATTATTTCAAGCAGTTTTGTTCAGGAAGTAGGGCAGGGGGCCGGGTGGGGGCATAGAAATTACCTTTCCATATTAATCTTCTCATCCAGCCAAAAAGCCAAATGAGAGAGAAGACTGTGTAGGGAGCGCTTTTGTTTTAACTCTGATTAACTGTACTTTCATCTGAACATTTTTAAGATGTGCTTTGGCCTTCCTCCTATGGATGTTGACTGAGTTTTCTTATCAGAATTTTAATTAACACCAGGTAGAGAAGGGGAAGCCAAGATGACACACTATTACTTCTCTTTGATTTAAAGTCAACGCTGGGGACTCTTCTTCGAAGAGCTGTTGAAATTGTCTTATCTCATGCATTCCAAGGATGGCTGTTTCATGTAAATGTCATTTCTGCTGTCCAAAATGTTACAACACATGCCAGCACAATACAACTACTGTCTTGTTCTAAGAGACATGAGGGAGCCAGCAAGCTTTTGATCAAAGGCACAATTTGAACATCAAAGTATACTTCTTCTGTTAAACTCGGAAATCAAGAGTGTGAGTAAAGTAATGGAGACTGGTTTAGCTCAGCCTTTTCTCCTGGAAAGGAGAATTTTTGAGGCTCAATTCATCTGCACAAAACTGACAGGAAAACGGGTAGTATAATAACCGATTTATGGCATCCTATAGTCAGCTCGCTTATGTTCAGTCTGCAGACATCATCTGCTCCTGTAAAGACTTCTTTTCTAGGATGAGAAGATGATTTACCAACACACACACACACACACACACACACACACACACACACACACACACTGAGGCAGGTATGTTCATACAATAGAATATTTCACAGCACCCAAAAATGAACTGGAGCTGGAATTGTACCTAAGTGGGGGTTCTTATGTAGTGTGTGCATCACCCTGTGTTTGAGCCCCAACACTGAAAAACTAACTTAACAAAGTCTTATAAACACAACAAAATACATGAATGTCAAAGTGTTATGTGAGGGCTGGAGAGATGATTCAGTGGTTAAGGCGCTGCTTGCTTTCAAAACCTAACAGCCTAGCCATCTAATGACCGGCTTTTGATTCCCCAGTACCCTTGTAAAGCCAGACTCACATAATGGTACATGCATCTGGAGTTTGTTTGCAGTGGCTGGAGACCCTGGTGCAACCATTCTTTCTGTCTCTCTCTCTCCTCTCTCTCTCTCTCTCTCTCTCTCTCTCTCTCTCTCTCTCTCTCTCTCTCTCTCTCTCTCTCTCTCTCTCTCTCTCCTTGCAAATGAATAAATACAAATATTTTTAAATGTTATGTGATAGTGGAGCTAGACACTAAAATACATCTAGTGTGTTAAGCCATCTCTCCAGCCCTGGATTATGAGGACCACCTGGGCAGGTTATGATTTGATGAGGAAGAGCAACGGAGACCTTGCTGAAGAGATGGGTATATTCTCTTTCTTGACCAGGGTGGCGGTCACCTGAGGGTCCACAGGTGAAAGGAATTCCTCAAAGCAGTCTCTATGAAATTATCCCCAAGTTAAAGAGATTGCATCGAAACATGGTCATATCAACTGTGTCATGAAGATACAAAGAAGACAGCTAGCTCCTGGACTACCCTGTCATGGCAGCTAGCAGAGTAAACAGACAGTGGATAGTAGTGATCCGCACTGCTTAGGCTGTCCTCATTATTATCACTGTTAGCCGCTTTAGTGGAATTTCATCTGACCAAGAGTTTGAAGTCTAACTTTTAACATATGAGGAGTTAATTCTTCCCCCTTCCAATTCTTCAAACAGCCCACAAACAGCTTGCCTCATTCAGTACATGCAGTCCTGTTCAGTAAAAGATGTGATCATGTATGCTTGATTCAGCCATGAGAAGTATACCAGAGAGAGGACTGTGTAAAAAGTGCATCTTCTGTAGCAGAATCACAGCCAGGGGCTCAACCTGTAAGAGGCTCCCAGGTATAAAGAATCACGACAGACCATCATTATCACCATCTCTCTCATGCCTGGAAATGTGCTCACTGAAAATGGCAGGTATAATCTGTTAACTGTTCTCTCTCTCTCTCTCTCTCTCTCTCTCTCTCTCTCTCTCTCTCTCTCTCTCTCTCTCTCTCTCCTTTCTCACTGTCTCCATCCCTTTCTCTCTGACATTGAATTTTCACAATGCAACTTCACTGTTCTGTATTTCTAGTCTCCACCCCAAGTATTGAGATGCTGATAAGTGTGATCTAATTTGTCTCAGGGAGTTTTCCAGTCTCCAAAAGGGGAGGAAAAGGGTGTTAACATCATAGCCAGGCTCTGTGCTATTTTACTTGACAGGACAGAAATCATCAAAGTAACCACTGGATAAACCCAACAAATTTCATTTCATTTGTTGGGTTGCTTTCTCAGTGAGCAGATTTGCAAGTGTTACAGAATCTAGGCAATATCACACAATAGATGACCAGATACAGAACACCACGGGGACATCTGCATCTTAGATTTTCACACTCACAATGGACAGATCCAGTAAGCCAGTATCCACCACTATGCCCCTGAGCACTCCTCTACCTAGCAGAGCCCACAGAGAAAAATGTGTTATTGCCAGGAAGACCTACTTTAGAATACGGACCAGCAGGGGTTGACCCCGTGAATAGGAACCAAGTAAGGGGCAGAGGCTGTTGCAGAGGTGCTCATACCCTGGAACACAGGTGGGCTCCAACTCTTCTCACACTGTATACCACATCCTATTATCCCACTTGCAGAGCCACCAGGGAGGCCTGGACAGGTGTTAAATTACCTTTCGTCACTGCGCAGGTGTGTGAGATGTGCTGCAAAAGCACATGTCACAATTCCCGGAGCAGAAGGCTCTGCCAGGGACTTACCCTGACCACAGGGATCTGGGGAATATGTCACTTTTGACTTGGAAATTACCTGGATCAAGGTCCTGGCTTTCTAAGCATGACAGGATGGTAAATATATATATATATATATATATATATATAATTTTCTGACAGCATATCCATGCGAAAGAAGACACAGAGATGAGCTCTGGAACTAGAAGAGTGAATGGCATCTATTTCCGTATCTTAAAGCTACCTATCGCAAATGACAACATTCCCAGGCTGGCATCAGGGGATGTGGGAGAGTCCGAAAGCAATAATCAGAATATCATATTAGAGGAATAGAGATACTGCTCCCTAGATGTGTAAGTCTTGTGTGAAAAGAAGAAAGACAAACATGTAAAAAGTAAAGTTCAAGGCCATTCTGTTGCCTTCCACAAACCTACACTAGGTGCTCATCATGGGCCGGCTATTGCACTCATCCTGGAGAATCAGAAATGAGTCTAATGTAGTCACTGCTTTCACGGAGATGGATCTTAATGGAGCTGGACAATTAAAATCATAATGCAGAGTGACAAGGGCAACAATGATGTCTAGAGAGCCTGCAGAAACAGAGAAGTGAGCTATGGTCTATGCCAGGTATGTTCAAGAAACATTTAAGCTTTGCTGGGTTGGATGAGAAGAGAGATAAAATGGAGCAGGACATTTGGGCACAGAGAATGGTATGAAGAATGGCAGGAAAATTAGACTCCATGAGGTGCAACAAAGATAGGCTGAAGGGAGAGCCTCACGGATCCTGAAGGGCTCTGGGTCAGGCTGAGATCTTGAAATATGCCCAGTCACTGAAGAGGAACAGGGAGGCATATTGGCTGGGCCAATGAGAAGGGAAAGGACTTAGAGAGCTACCTAGGCAGGGAGTAGGGGCCAGGGTAGCTGGAAGGAAAGAGGCAGAGCTCACAACAGCTTCGGAAGAGAGGAAGAAGTCTTGACTCTATTCCTTTGTAGGATGCTGGTTTCCTACAGACATATCAGTTCCTGGCACCTAGAAACTTGGCAATGTGTCTTTCCCTGTTGTCGAAGCCCATCTAAACTGCTGTAACAAAGCACAGAGGGCTGAGTGACATATAAACATCTGATTTATTTCTCACAGTTCTTTCTGGAGGTTGGGAAGTCCAAGATAAAGTCTCCAGCAAACTCAATGTCACCCATGACAGAAAAGAAGGGAACAAGCTCCCTAGGGCCTCAAATCCCATTTATAAGAGCTCCACCTTTGCAATATAATCTTTTCCAAAAGCTCTCATGTCCTAATACCATGACCTTGAGGGTTAGAATTTCAACCTATGAATTCTGGGGAGTCACAAGCATTCAGAGCATTGAACCCTGCATCCTAGGAAACCTTCACCCATAAGAGTCCTCTCATTTTAGCCAAAATGGCAAGTCTTTAAGCCTACTTACAGCAGGCAATGGATTTGGTCCTCTAAGAAGGAGGTAGCCATGGCGAAGCAGCTGTACCTCTAAGAGCAGGGGAGACAGACAGCATTCCTCCCAGCTGGAGCAGCATATCCTTCCTCAGAGAATTGGGGGGTGGTATGGACACTGTGTCTCTATGGTTACCACAAGGAAGAGAAGTCATTTACATCATGGAATAAAGGTGGAACCTGAAACCTAGAACAGCCAGTGACTTCATCAAGGTCTTACCTTTGTGTGGTAGTTTGAATCCCCAGTAAATTCAGGAGTTGTGTTAAAGCTTGTAACTTGAAGGAGGTGTCCCTTGACCAGATCTTAAGGTCCAGGCCCAAGCTGTTACTGAGGGCGAGTCTGGGATTCCAGCTATAGGTACACAGTCTGAGCTCTGTCTGGAGTCCCTTCTTTTTGGGTGGCTGGAGTGTGCTTGCTTTTGGAGGTGCTGGTGATGGTTTATCTCTTTTTTCTCTGCTGGATCTGTGAGGTGTCAAATAAATCCCTTCTTCCTCACCTAAATTGTGCCTGGTTTGGAGGTTCATCCCAGCAACTAAAGCTGACTACAACATTTTGAGTAGAAATCCTTAGATAGGATTCCATGAAATGTGTCTTTTCCTGAGTTCATCAAACACACAGGTCTCTCTCTTCCTCCATCTCCTTATGAATCACAGTAGGAAAGAAGTATACAAACTGCCCGACTCTTGCAAGTTCCACAAACCTAATAACAACAAATGTCACTATATTAAGCATTTCAAAATCCACGAGCAGGGGAGGAGGCCACTACAGATCCAGTCTGCCAAGGTGAAGAAAGAGTGCATCCGAAGGCAGTGATCTGCTTCTTCAAGCCTCCTCCGCCAATTACTGCACCTGCTGGCTTCGGGAAAGAAGAAAATACTATCTTCATTTTATAAACTGACTCCTCAGCTCATGACAGGATGGTGGTATGAACTATCAAGCATATGAGTCCAAAGCCCATGCGTTTTTGACAAGACACCCACCATATTTATTGTGAAGGAATTGTTTCTAGTGTCTGATTCATTCATTCTTTCATTCACTTTCATTCATTCATTCAAGAAATATGTACTGAACCTCTCCTGTATGCTTGTTTCTATACATACTTCTTTTAAGAGATACTAGCAGTAAATTCATCACAAATAAACTATAAAATTCCCAATGTACTCAAATTATATAAGTATAAATTAGTATTCTGCAGAGAAAAAGGATCAGCACAATATATAATTGTATATGTGTATAAATGCATATATGAGTAAGAATACATATCAGAATACATTTATTACATTATGATATATTTTAAAAGATTTGTTATAAAGCATATTGTGTTATATACATATAGGAGTAGATTTACTCTAAGGAATTGTCTCATGTGATTATAGAAGCCAAGAAGCCCAAGTTTTGAAACTGGCAAGATGGAAAGCCAATTGTTATAATTTCAAGTCCAAGTTCAAAGCAATGAGAAGATGACTATCCCAGCTCAAAGACAGGCAAGAAAGTAAATTCTCCCTTACTCTGGATTTCTTGTTCCATTCAACCTTTCTTTGCATTGGACAAGGCCCACCCACACTGGAGCTCATTCAAATATTACTATGAAGAAACATTCTCACAGACACATCCAGAATTATGTTCGAGCAAGAGCTTGTGTACCTCATGACAAAGTGAGTTACCCCATAGAATTAATCATCACAAACCAGGCTGGGGTCAGGTCCAGCAAGCAATAGGGTAGATTGAACCTGATCCTGCCTGTGACCTCATAGTGAGTCAATGACAGAACTGAGGAGGACAGTCAGATATACCACCAGCACAACGAAAGCTCTTTCTGGACTGCCTCATATACCCATGGAATCAACTTCCGGATAGCTGCCCCTACCTCTTCCTCAGACCCACCTACCCCTCTGCTGACCTCCAATGCTCTATCACCTCCAGGCCCCCAGGGAAGCTCTCCCTTATATGTCTCTTGAATTGGCTCATGAATGGGTCTTGTCCCGTGTATTGAAGCCTTGGATAGCCGGTTTTCAGCAAGCACACATAGATGACCTTGTGCACAACACTTTCCTTATAGTGAGCAAATAAGCCTCAGATCTGTGAGAGATTAATGAGGAGCCATGCAGCCACAAGAAGTCACTCACAAGACATCTCATCTTCTAAGACTTTGTCATGAGGACTTTGATGAGATCGAGTGTATTCAGGGAGTCATGACCATAGATTGCCATGAGGACTTTGAGATCTGCTTCGTTTCCCCATCTGCTCATTTAAACCTCTGCTGTACTATCAGAAGCAGCCTCTGTGACACTGGGGAATGAGGAACCCTGCTTCCAAGACAAACAGAAACTCTCTAAAATCAAATGCACTTCCAGCATCCAGTTGATGGAAAGTTAATAAGAAAGAAAGGACAGGGAAAGAGAGGCTAGGACAAAGCAATGAGGATAAAGTTGGGGACGGAAACACAGGCATCCCCTCCACCTGAAGGTGCACGACAAGATGCCAATGCTGTCTTGGAAGCTGAGATTAAGCCTTCACCAGACACAGAATTTGCTTCCATGGGCTTATGCTTCTCAGCTCAGGAACTGTGAGAAATATGTTTCTGTTCTTTATAATTTACCCAGTCTCGAGTGTTTTCTGATAGCAGTAAAAGCAAACTAAAGCAGAAATGACAAATACCTGAAAATGTGGAATCGGCTTTGGAACTTGATAACAGACAGATGCTGTAAGAATTTGGGCAGAGAGACAGAAAAAGCCTATACTGCCAATAATAGAGTATTTGGGGTCATTTTTGTTTAGGATTCAGAAAAAGTAGAGCTGTAATCTGAGCCCAAATCTTCTTAGAGATTACTTAGGTGGTCATGATAAGGTAGGAATATTCATAGAAATAAGAACAGTCAAGGCAATTCTGAGGATATCTCAAATGGATATGAAGAATACCTTCTTGGAACCTGGAGGAGAGGCCATCCTTGTTACATACTGGCAAAGAACTTGGCTGGTTGTACCCTTGTCCTAGGGCTTTGTGGAAGCCAGATAGGAGACTAATGATCTAGGACACTTGCTGGAAGAAATAAGTCCTGAGGGTGCTACACGGCTACTCTTGTGGCTTAGAGTAAAACGCCAGAAGAGAAAATGAATTAAAGATGAAGTTTATAATTAAAGGGGAAGTAGAATTTAAATATTTGGAACACTCTCAGTCTGGCCAAGTTGTACAAAATAAAGAATGTGTCTGGGTGTTACCTAACTCTTCCTGGAAGACATGAAGAAAAAAAAAAGTCTATTAGCCCAAGATAGGAAACCAAGGACAGACCAAGAAAAAAAAATGATGTCAACCAAGTATACCTTGGTGAACTAATGAATTTATTTGGTTTACTTACAGAAGCATGAATAACTCAAAGGCAATGACATCACCCCAACATGGGTGACAACATTGTAGCTCACTGCACAACTTGTAGGCAGCTGCCCGTGAAGAGTCCTCTCTTCCCAGCACGTGTTTCCTGCTTATATAACCTTAGGGAGGAGCCCCATGAGTCTTATAGGCTTCATGATCTTCCTAAGCCTCCTAAGTTTATTGAGCTTCCCTCCCTCCATCCACAAGAGAGAGTTTCGATCCAGAGGACATAGCCACACAACACTGGAAGAAAAGATCAAGGGTGTGTCCAAGTGACCTTGATAAGGACATTGGTATGGGAAGATCTCTCTGTCTCTTTCTCCCTCCTTGCAAATAAGTAAGAAGAAATACCTTTTGCGTGTGACTGTGAGGGCGTTTCTGGAGATGATCAACACGTAAGACCACATATGCACAATGGATTAGTAAAGTCCCATCTTATAAGAAGAGACCAGGTCCTCACCAAAGCACTGAGTCTGCCAGTGCCTTGATCTTGAACTTCCCAGTCTCCAATAGAGTGAGAAATAAATGCATGCTCTTTATGCCCAATCTTTGGTATTTTGTCATAGCAGAACAGAGACTTGAGTGGCTATTGACTGGTGAGTTGTCCATGCAGATCAACCACGGTTCCTTCATTGACTGTTGGTCTTATCAGGTGAAACAGAAGACTTGGGCAGTATTTTCACCTTCAGTGCCTAAAAGAGGAAACAGATATATAAATATCTACGATTGACTATAACAGGATCATTAACAATGGTTCAGACAAAACAGTATGGATTGAGAGTTCTTGTTGGGGAGGGTGGAATAGTCAGGAAGAGATGGTGGGAAGATTCTGTCAGCTAGAACAAGACATCTGAACTTTCTTCAGTGTACAAAATTGGGAGACCACGATAGTTTAATAGGAAATGTCACAAGCATACATGATTTGAGAATGTCAGGTATAATATAAGGGCACTATAACCACAGCAAAGCCCAGCAGCTATAAACACCAGGTTTGGGGTCAGACTCACCATGTGGTATGACCTGAGCAAATTATTGACCCTCTCTGGAACTTTGTTATTCATAAGTGAAATGAGGATATTGACCTTTGCACTTGGATCAGTGGCTTCCAATCAATAGGACAATCTATTTAAAGGTCTGTCTCCTATATGTCTTCAACAAATGATCTCTATGCTTTTCTGTATTTTCTTCCTAAAACCTAAATGTAGAGACACAAATTGGAGTTACCGCTGTGGTCGTTTGATTGAAATGTTCCCCATATGCTCCTGTGTTTTGAAGACTTGGTCACCAGCTGGTGGCAATTTAGGAAGGTTATGGGGCCTTGGTGGGGATGGAGTTTTGCTGGGGGGAGGGGGAAGGGGGACAGGATGTGGGTGAGATAGCTCATCTCCAAGCCCAATAGAAGGACTACTGCTGACATGTAGATGTGACCCAGGCTTTCTGTTCAGGCCTCTCATGCTTTACCCACCATGATGAAACTTCCCCTCCATACTCTAAGTGAAAATAAACCCTTTCATTTCCTAAGCTGCTTCTGGTTGGGTGTTTTGTCCCAGCAATGGTAACTGCTATGCTGCCTTTCAACAACCATGCACATAAAGCAGACGTTCACAAGGAGAGAAAGAGAATGAAGATTGATAAGAAGTAGACAGACAGTCCCTACAGTATCTAAGCACCTGTTTCCCACCCCTGAGCGCCATGGACTTGCCCTGGTTTCGGTCTGGTTGCTCATCTTGTCCTTTAAATTCAATTAGTTGTCCTAATAGCCTTCCAATAAATCCTATTTTTTACTTAAACCATTTCAGGTTTGCTATCTGATTGGTTCAAGTCCCTGACTAATGCCACCAGTGACTAATCTTAGGTTCCACACAACCCACTTGTTAATTACCCATATTCCCCAACTCACAGCTAACAAATATTTTGTTTCTTTATGATTTTGTCTAGATTAATCTGTAAAGACTACAACACATGTAAATATAAAACCAAAGTTCACAGTACACTTAATGAACCACCTTGATTCATAAGACTAAAATGACATAGAATTACCCCTGGACTAGGAAATACTACATATGTTATCAGAATCTCCAGCCTCCTCTTTGATCAGCCCACTAGGGCACAGTAAATCTGTGAAGGTGGATAAACACTGAATATTCTTCTCTTACATTTATTGTCCATTCTAAAACTGACGTTTCCTATTGGAAGCTTAATCACAGATCGCTTTGTTTAGCATTTTCCCTGTTCCGATCACATCAGAAATTGATTTCCCAATAGTACGGAGTAGAGGATGAAACACAAATTCACCTACAAGCATTTAGACATCTCGTTTCCTTCCGCCTGTATGGTTTGGACACTTCATTCCCTAAAGTGAAAGGTAAGGACTTTAAGACAGAAAACCAATTGGATTGCTGGAATCCAATCAACGGCCATGTCCCAGGGCAAAGGGCCAGTCCAAAGTGGCCATCTCTCAGCACTTCCCAAGTCCTACAGCCCACCCAGGTCAGAGGCAAGGAGGCGGGTTCTTTGTTCCCAACAAGCATGAGGCTGACAAGTGAAACTTTCACTGGGGCTGAGGAAATGAAATTGAATTCAAGTTGGAGGTTATTTGTCTTCCCCGTGACCTACAGGGGTCTCAAGTGATAGCACCAGGAGCAGCGACGCTCAGACTCATGTCTGTGAGTCAATTACCGGGCACCAGGGTTTGGTAACAGTTCTGATGTGTTAGGTTTAAAATGGCTCAAACGTATTGAACAGGAAGGAAAAAGAAGAGGAAAGCAGGCACCTTCGGGGAGTTTGTTTGAAGCTGTAGAAAGGCAGGATTGAAACCTGCAGAGTATTTGTAAAGAAGCTGTAAAATCTTTTATTCATTTGAAAGGAGCTGGAAGAGAGACACAGGAAGTGAGGCTGGAGACACCTCTCTGCACACAGAACCCTGGGAAGCAGTCACAAGAGCTTTGGGACCAGGGCAAATGCAAGCTTTTCCTAAAACCGGACAGAGGTTAACCACTGTCGTCGCTGGCGTCTTAGGGGTAAATTTGGGGTAAAAGTCCCACTTCTACGATTCCACCAGTTATAGAAAAAGTCACTGCGCTCTGTGCCTCCATTTCCCTTCCTGCACAATGATAAAGCCCAGGCACAGGGTTCTGCAAGGATGCAAACACCTCAGAGACACAAAGTCCTTTCCACACGGTTGAGAGCCACAAGGATACTACTTAAATACGTATCTTTTTTTATTTAAGTTACCACATCTACCACACATGGGATAGAAATCCCGCCAGAGTCCAGTGGCAAAACGCAGAGGAAAATGGCCAAGACTAGGAAAGAGAAAGGCAGGCAAAAAAGCAGTATCTCTTAAAGAGTTAGTCATTAACAGTCTAAGCAAGATAATGTGTCAAATTCTGAGGCCCAAAGTATCCCAGGCTTGCCTTCCCTGAGTGAGGTCAGTGGTTTACATTACCTACAAAGGATACTAGAACCAGTTTAGTTACCCAACAATTCTGACCTGATGCGGTTACTGTCACCCATGCATGCCCCATTAGTGCTGCTGCCTCCTAGGGCACATTGCTGAACTGAGATCATCGTAGGATTCAGAATCACAGTACCTGTACGAGGTTGCATGCTAATGCTGCCTGCCGATCACAATCATCTGGAGATCTTAAGAAGTATCCATGCCCAGAGCCTGCCTCCACAGATTACAATTCAATTGGTCTGAATGCATCTTGAACACTGAAATTTATTAAAGGTTCCTTTGTGACTCTAACATGCAGCTGAGTTCCAGAACCATTCATACTCTAGTTCACCATGGTGATGCCTGCCTGGCACTCATGAGGCACAGGCAAATGGATCGAGAATTTAAGGCCAGCCTCAGCCACGTAGGAAACTCAAGGCCTACATGGGATACATAAGACACTTTTTAAAAAGGCCAGTATTTAGAGAAGAGGTCAAGTTTTTCTCTGTCAATCAACAGATAGCAAATATTTCGTGCTTTGCAAGAAGTATGGCATTTGTCACAATTACTCAACTCTGTTATTATAGTCTGAAAATAACCCATAGACGTTATATAAGCAGAATTTAATCCAAAAAATTTTACAAAAGCAAGTGGCAGTTTGGGGGCCAAGTTAGCAATCTCTGCAATCGAGTATCTTGAAAACACAAAAGGGTAATCTGAGGGCAGGCCGTTCCCCTAGTACCTAGGACCCTCAGGCTTCTATTAAGATGCCCAAGCGGTTGTGTACACTTTCAGGTTTGCCAGCCACAGGTCTCAGGGTGCACTCTGTGCACCCAGACAGCATCACAGCACCCAAACCAAGGTCCCATCCTTGTCAACATCCCCCATGCTTACTCTCTGTCTCCCAGCTACCATATCTTCTGGTGGCTCAGATAATCTGATTGGCTGGCTGCAGCCGATGATGATGATGATGGTGCTTCCAAGTGAAGCCACACCCTCCAGGCTCTGGTTTGTTGTTGTTGTTGTTGTTGTTGTTGGTGTTGTTGTTGTTGTTTTCATAACAATACCTGAGGAGAACGCCTTAACTTTCAGGAACTATCTGAACCTTTAACTTTCAGGAACTATCTATCTGAACCTATCAGCTGTCATGTGGTTCCCCAAACATTCTTACTGTTTCAAGCTTTTATGTTTGTAATACTCACAAGAAAAGTCTGGTGACCAGAAAATTAATCCAACCTTGAAACAAACGATAACCATGAGAACACTGGTCCCCAGGTCCATCCAGAGTAACTTGGTCCCCACTACCCAAGGGCCACCAGCCTGTCTCCCCAACTAGAGGTGATGCCTCTGTGTGGGTGGCTTCTCTGTGGCTTCGGCATCTGCAAGCCTAACACGTGCTCTGAGAGAGTAAAGAGAATGAGATGGGGCAGAAGCCATGCTGGAAGGAGAGTTGGAGTCCAGAGCAGGGCCATGTGGCTCTTTAGTGGAAAAGAAGTGAGAAACCTCCTGCAGGAAGGCACACAGCCTGAGCTGGAAATCCAGCAAGGCTGGCTAATATCTGTACATCTTTCCCAAACAGTCATTTCAAGGGTAAGACTAACGCACTTTGTAGAACAAGTGATTTACAGAGTTGCTCAAGACCCCAATTCTTTAAATGTTGTCCATGAACTTGTGTTTCAAACTTTTCGGAATGAGTTATGACGCACCACCCTGAAAATTCAATTACCTCAGCAAGACATGTGGCATAAATCAAAGCTATTTGCAGTTGGAAGAGCATTAGAGATCATCCCCAGAGTGGAAGCGACTTGCCCAAGGTCACTCTGCAGACAATAGGGTCGCCAACATAGATTAGCAATCCATAACTTTTGCCTTTACTGGCAGATGTTGGGAGAGGGAGCCAGCTTTGCCACGGATGCCCTTCATCTCTAGCTGTGTGAGCAGAGAATTAGGAAAGCAGACCTAGTCCCTGAGCTCCTGAGCTCCCCTAGCACAGGCCTCCTTGTCTGATCAGTAACAAGGGGATAATTACACCTGCCCCGCTGAGAATTAAATGAGGTAATATCTAAAGACATTAGGCTAGTAAATGGTACATCGTCCTACAAATGCAATGGGTTATTAATAATCTTTATTGGTCATTATTACAAGTTATTATTGTTCATTATGTCTGGAATAATGATTGCTAACTTGCTTCCCAGTTTAGCATATTTTGTTTACTTAATAAAGCATATTTAAAAATTCAAGCACCATAGATGACATAAAATGAGAAGTAGAAATCTCCCTCCCAGGCTTCCAAATCCCAATGCCCTCTCCCACAAAGTCAAGCGGTTACTTACAGATCCTCCCTGAAAATGTATTCTGCGTAAGAGTGTGAGCTTCTCTTCCATTGTTCTGCAGGATGCTTTTTTCTCCTCATGCAATATATACTCTGGAGAGGGGTTCACAGCAGTCACTGCAGCTCCACCTCATTCTTCTTAATGAGGAAAAAGCATGCCATCAATGGATAAACCACGGATTTTTCAGCCAGACTCCTATCGACGGTCATTTGTGGTCTCATTGAAAATTTTTTTTCCATTCCCACAGGATTGCCATGAGGATCTCACCCATGCATCTAAGAGCATGGAGAATTGCCATAGCATATGTTCTTAGACCGGAAATTGCTGGCTCAGACACCATGTGCATCTAAAGTCATAAAAGTTGTGGTGAAACTGCCATCCAAAGAGGGGTTGCACTAGCAACACCCCCTACACACACACACACACACACACACACACACACACACACACACACACACATGCTCCTCAAGTAAATGGCCAAGCCTTCTACAACACTGAGAAATAGATGACTTTGTTTTAATATTAGCAGATTTGAGAAGTGCAAAATAAAATCTTAGTGTTTTGATTCTTATCTCTTTTATTATGACTACCAGTGTGGTTCTTTTCAAATGTTGATTGGCAATTTACTGTGCAGTGTTGTTGTGTGGTTCAGAAGAAAGTGTGTGTGTGTGTGTGTGTGTGTGTGTGTGTGTGTGTGTGTGTGTGTGTGTGTGAAGGAGGGAGAAATTTGATGTAGGAGTTCCTTTATTGCCTGCATGATTTCTCTCTTTATTTTTTCTACATATTACTTTCTTTAACTGCCTTCCACACTTAGGAAAGCCAGTTTTGGTTTGTGTGATTCCAAGGTAGGATTGTTATCTCAGCTCCTTCTCTGTCTTCTCATCCCTCTTCCTACAGTGTGTGTGTGTGTGTGTGCCCATACCCATGTTCTCTACATGCGTGTTGAGGTCAGAGGACAACCTCAGGGTGTTGGTCCTCTCCATCGACCTTGTTTGAAACAAGATCTCTCCTCTTTTTGCTTGCCACAGAGAAGGGCAGGCTAGCTGGGCCAGGAGTTTCAGGATTCGCCTGACTCTGCCTCCCATGGCCATGTTGGGACTATAGAAGCATGCACCACTGTGTCCGACTGAACATGGGTGCTGAAGACCCAGTCAGCAGGCTTGCACAGCAAGTGCCTTTAACCACTGAGAAATCCCCCAGCCCAGAAAAGTGACATTCTCATTTGATTGCTCTTCTCTGTCGTCCCCCATAACATATTAGCTCCCTGAAAACAGGGCTCCATCTGTTGTCTTCATAATGCCAACCCCAGCCAATGCTTGAAACACTACCGCCCTTGTCAGGTTATTTATTTAATATATATGATGAATTCACTACAATGATCATTCCTTTGCCCTGAAGTTTTGTTTCTTTCTGAGCAATTTGGACAGGTTATTATCCATCACTTAACTTTCAGATTTAAAGTCATTTCATGAGACTGGCATTAAATGAAAACCCTCTCCATTCTGGCCACTATTAATAGGAACTAAGGGGTCACTATAATGAATGATATGACTGTATTCCAAGACTTTGAGACCCATTGTGGGGGCAACGTATCCATCACACAATATAAACAGAGGATATGTGATTCTCGAGAAAGAAGAGCGGTGGAGAATATAACCAGCGCGATGTGATGAGGATGGAGGTGGCCTGCATCTCTCAGGAGGGAACATATGAGAAACAGATGAGGCCTCCATGGGGGGGAGTGTCAAGAAGTGGGGAGCAGGTGCAGGGAGGGATCTGATAGCTCCCAGGAATGAAGAAAAAAACAGGGCAGCCTCAGAGGAGAGAGAGCGATGTCTGCCTGGTGTTGAGGCTAACCCACAGTGGTGGCAGAGGCTTTGCTGTACACACGGGCACACCTTTCTAAGACAAGAGCAGCCGCTGAAGGACTCCCAGCCAGGGAGTGGTGTCATAGACTTCACGGTTTTAAATGTCACCCTTACATCCATCCAGATGTGATTTAAGTGGGAAAAGGCGATAGGAACCTAAGGCTGGGGAGGTGGCTCGGTGGGTAAGGCACTAGCTGCACAAGCAGGATGACCTGAGTCCAGACAGAACCCACCTAAAGTGGGCCTCAGTAGAGGTCACCTGTTATCCAGGCCCTCCTGTGGTAAGATGGGAGGTGAAGACAAGAGAAATCCTGAAGGTCGTAGGCTAACCAGTGCGGCATTCACAACAATGAACGGCACAAAGACCCTGCCTCAGAGGACCAGCACTCAGGGTGTCCCCTGAATTTGACTCCCCAGCACCCATGTAAAGCCAGGTGTGCAAGGAGGTGCATGCATGTTTGCAGAGGTAAGAAGCTCTGGTGTACCACCCACACCTTCTCTCTCACACTTTCTCTCTTTAATAAATAAAATACATAGAAAAATAAATATTTTAAAAGAAATAGGAATATTGACATATGTTTTTCATAAAATGATTGGCCAGTTGTCCTATTTATAAAATAATTGATCCTTTCTTCCCCTGAGATTTGAGTTGATGTGTTACTTTCAACATGTATTGAATTCCCTTAGGGATCTGAATCCCTTCTGATCACTTGCTTCTTTAAAACCAAACATTTTGATTTGATTTGGTTGTAGCTTCACTGTACAGTTTAGAATTGGCTAGCACCACCCTCTTTTTACTTTTTTTTAAAGAGTTGTCCTATTTTTTTGCACATTTATGTCCCCAGGTGATTTTCAAATCCTTTTGTCAAATTTCAAAAGTGAAATCCTCTTAGCGTTTTAATTGGAATTCATTGGTTTCATAGATTAATTTGTGAATAAATTAATTAAATGGAAATTGAATCTTTACAATATTGTAGTTTCTACTAATAAAGAGTGCCTATATTTACTTATTCCCTAAGTGAGGTTTTTTTTTTTGCTTTTTTTAATACACCAATTTAACAACTACTGATTTTATTAAAAACAACTTGCATAATTTATTTTTATAAAATTATAGTTATGAAAAGCTCATTGTAGAAAGTTGGAAAACAGATTCATAAAATGGAAAAGAAAATATAGGAGCAAATAAATATCCCATATGCCTGCAGCACACAGTCAGGTCCATTGTTAATGGTTTAGCTGTACAGGGCACCGGCAGGCATGTGGAGGGGTAATTATCCATTTAGCATAGCTGGCTTTCACTGTTTAAAAATGAAAGTTTTTCTTTCATCCCATGGGAGTTGATATTCTCTAAAGAGCAATTAGAATCACTACCCAACATTGTATCACATAAGTACACTATAATACATTCAACCACTCCAACTCTTAAGCATTGCAGGGTTTCCGGATACTATTTGGTTTTTATAAGTTATGTTGCAGTGAATGCCCTTGTAAACAGATTTTTTTTCTCCCTGATATTTTGTCTAGAGAGTTTCTTTGACTTGATCAGTAGGTTCATAAGACCTGTTTGAACAAAATCTGTGTGGAAAATTTTTAACCCATTATCTGCTATACATATGATGATGTGGCCTAGCTTCCCTGTCTTCTCATTACATTGTATCTGTTCAACACGGGGAGGACTGCATCTCCTTTTTTCAACATTTTGAGAGTCTGGTAGATCGGGATCTATGCAACTTAGTTTTCCTTCTAAATAGCCAATTTTTCAGCATGTTTGCTAAACTGTTTGCTCTTAATTGCTTTCATTCTGCAGTCTTTTCCATGGCGTACCAAGTTCTACTTATTCAGGACTACCCACCCCATTTCAGTGATGTGTCCATCGAGGTTTATACTAAGTTATTTTAGTTGCTAGTCCCTTCTTGCATGTATTATCCAGAAGGTAAGGAGGCCCCTATTGTTCTCTTATTTTCAGAGCCTTCTAATCCTGAATAAAGTCATGATTGAACTACAAGAAACTCTTGTTGACTGATGTGTTTGTGCTCAATTAATACATGCTAACTACACTGCCTGTGTAGACACAGAAGAGCTGGGAAGAGCTGTTGACTGTTTCTCTGAATCACAGGAGCTGGGCGAAAACTACAGTTCCCAAAATGCACTGCTATGAGACTCTAGCTCTTCTGTGGCACTCCATCTTATTCAAGGACCACACTTGCCAGGACAGCAAGACCCTCCATCTTCATTAAGCCTCAGACAGCACCCAGAGGGTACAGCAGGCTGATGGATGGGAATTTTCTCTGAGGGTCTCAGAGGCACAACTGCTCTTTAGTGGGATGGCTATCTATCCAGTTCTTCCTTTAGATGAGGCCCTAAAGTACTAACCGAGAAGAAGGAAGAAGGACTGGAGCAGAGCGGGAAGGAGAGAGAGAGAGCTAGAGCTCACACCTGTTTTCTTCCTTTTTGGCTGATCCATGCACTCAGATTGGAGGAAGGAAGGAAAAATACTTTGTTTGGCCTCCAGCAACCTCCGTTCTGCCTCTCGTGGAAACCCATGACCCTGGGGGCCCATGTTGGTATATAACAAGAGCATGCTGCTCTTAGAAATAATGACCCCGAGGGCCTTGGAAGGTCTTAAGAGAGATTGGCTTGCCACCTGGAATCACTTGTATTAATAAATACACATAGTACATATAACATACTCATGTGTTTCAATATTGAGTTTTATTTTAAAAGTGACCACAATGATGTCTGTGGATGCTGTTGAGAGTCCTCACCTGGTATTAGTAAGCTGCGGGAAAATAATGGTCACTAAGGAGATTGAGAAGTGGAGAGTTTCCTTAGCCTATACTAGGCTAAAATGGCCATTTCTCCCTGTTTCCAGAGGTCATTCAGGGCTACCACAGAGACCCTGCCGAGCATAAGAAGCTGGTAGTTGTGGTCCCATGCACCACAGTTCCCTGATTCCTTCCTCCCTTCCTCAGGCTCTCACAGGGATGGGGTAAGCTGTCCAAAGCTGTCCTGTATCTGCCTGCCATAGAAAGATCCCCCTCCCTAACATTGCTGTTGTCTTGCCTCCTTGTTCCAGCAGACACTAACCCAGGCACTGCTGGGAAGGCATGTAATTAATATCCATGTCAACTGATCTTAAAAACCAGAAGCTCTCCAGAAAAGCCCAACAATCAAATGAGCCATTTAAAGTAGAGTTTTCTCTACTTGACAATGAAGAGGAAATCAGAGATTTGATGTATATCTCAAATGCCTTTGCTGGTTTTGTTATAGGCACAGGTCTGAGTGGGGAGGAGGTATCTGCTAAAGTTTTTATGTTCTTGTGTCACAGGACAAGGAATTATACCTAAGACATTTGTAACATAATAGAAATAGAGATCATTTATAAGAAAGAGAAAGGCAAAACTGGGTGTGGTGGCACATGCCTTTAATATCAGCACTTGGGAGGCCAAGGTAGAAGGATCACTGTCAGCTCGAGGCCAGCCTGGGACTAAAGAGTGAGTTCCAGGTCAGCCTGGGTTACCCACTCTCCACAAAAGAGGTGGGGGAGGAAGTCATTCTCAGAATGGAAGTGAGCTAGTGAGCTGGGAAAAGGCATACCCTAAGGAAGCAGTGCTGGGCCACAAGCCTCACCAGCATAGCACCTGCCTCTCCAGACTGTGTATGCTGCATAGGATTTTCTCCCTCACTGGGAAGGTTTTTTGGTTGGCTGCCATTATGTTATTCTCCTTCCAAGTTTGAAGATGTAGAGGCCCAGGGAGAAGGAATGCTGAGGACCTGAAGTTGCTCAGAGTGGCCCCCAGTGTCAGCCAGCCAGGTAACAGACTGCCATCCTACCAGCACCTAAGCAAACTTGCAAGCAGATTTCTGTCCAGACCTCCCAGAAGAGGACACAGCCCAGTCAACCCACAGGTCTCTGCTTTGTGACACAGCCTCAGCAGAGTCCATCCACACAATGTGACTTCTGACAACCAAATCAGTGCCTAGCAAGCAGGCTTTGCTTTATGCTGCTAGATAGATGTATGGTTATTTGTTATGCAGATGTGCCTCCCGGCCTGAGTCCTCACTGTGCTAAATTCAGCGAATGAGAGCTTCATGCTTTGCAAGATGTCATGTCAAAGATCAAAAGTTATCCCAGCATTCCTGACAAGAAACCCAACAGCTCCAGCCTGCCTTTGGGCCAGGTGATCCCAATAGGGAAGAGAATGATATGCCCTGTATCATAGTGTCCCTGATGGCAGGGAAGGCAGAACAGCAAGCGTGACCCATTAGCACATCAAGGAATGCCATGGGACAGCATCTCTAAACCCCCACTTTGATTCTTGCAGGCATCTGGGGAAGGAAGAAGGCAAGAGAGGCTGTGCTCTGAATCCAAAGCCATCTATTTCCATGCCTTCAAAAGGTAAAATCATCTAAGCCCTCCCTCACAGGGGGAAGAAAAGAGGGATGCGGAGGGAATGCAGGGCTCCAAAGCAGCCACAAAAAGGAGGGTAGGACCAAGGGGCTGGGGCAGCCAGCAGCCCTCATCCACTGCCAGAATGTTAAAACGTTCTCCCCACAGACCCAGCAATCACCAGCGCTCCACACCCGACAATTTGTGATTTAGACATATTCAAGTTTTCTAAGCCTCAAATTAGCCCTTGTAAGAGCTTATCTGCTTTCCCCCCAATTGACTTTAATCAAGTGCCTCAGAAGCTGGGAAATATTTTAAGTTAATCAGGCCCTTAATGCTGGTGCCTGGGGAATGCCAGGAGCTGCGTGCTTGCTCTTGCTTGCTGTGCTGTGCCTGTCTGTCCCCAAGTTCTATGTCTCCCCCCACACTGTCTATGAACTGCTTAGCTAACTTATTTCACAAGTGAGTGGGAGATGGAGAGAAAGAATGGATTCTCTAACATGACATATTCCAGTAAAATGGTTTTCCCAACAGTGGTAAGCAAATTATCTTGCAACAACCTTTATAATAATAAAAATCAATTATTTTGATATGTGTTTAAGAGTGCATTTAAACATAGCTCAGCTCAGTAAGAACTCACTGTGTGATCGCCTCATTTTTCAAGGATCCAAGGTCAGACAAGATGACAAATACTTGAAGACAGATACAATACTATTTGTGGAACACTATGTGCTCTCTTCTGTTTTACATATGTAAATCACTTACTTCTCACAGTAGTCCTTCAATAGCAAT
>PVHP010013429.1:18000-41089 GCA_004024765.1 Zapus hudsonius | reverse complement strand
GCGATCAGGGAGGGAAGCAGCAGATGGCGGGAGGCGGAGCCCCCGGGACGGAGAGGCGGGCAGATGCGCTGGAGGCAGAAGGAGGGGGGGAGGGGCTGTGTACCGATGGTCGATTGAGAAAGACTATTAATATCAGAAATAAATTTGAAAAACCGTCAGAAAGTTGAAAAAGAAAGACAGGTGAGTGCCCGGGAGGGGCGGGGTAGACAGAGGGCGGGAGGGTGGGGGCCAAACCCCAAGGAAAGCCAGCCCACTGAAAGAGAGGCTCAGGCGGCAGGCAGCCGAGCACAGGACTCACTGCTTCCTGCGAGCTCTTTTCCACGCTGTCAGCTTCCAGTCGTGCAGATCCTCTACTCGGAGGTGCCTGGAATTCGGCTCGTGGCTGCAGCTAATGCCCACGAGCTGGGTCCCTGCTGAAGAACCTGGTCCTAATTTCCCCGAGTTTTATGGCGTGTCTGCTAGTCAGCCATCTTCCCCGGAAGTCCAAAATATCTTATATGTCTCAGTCACCTTCAGAAAGCCTACCACATGATATGAATCAGATCTTAGTAATAAGCTTTCCCTTTCAGAACAAAAGGAAGAAGACAGGATATATAGAGCTTTGTTGAGTTTATCTGGGAACTCCTTCAACTCTCCCACCCCTCATTCTGTGGCCTCTCTTTTCTTTCTCCTAGGCCTTTTCACATTTCTTTTTTTTTTGTCCTTGCAAATTTTATTATTAAGGATTTAAAATTTAGACCTATTATATTAATTCTCATATTCTTTAGCCATATACTTCATATACTTCATTTGGTGGGCTGTTAATTTGTGCTATTGGTTTTACATAGGAATTGTTCTTTTATTGATTTTCATGTGTTATATGATTATAAAAAGTACACACCATTCTCTTTGCCTTTGAACTTTTTAACAAAGCATTTGATATATATTGGTTTTCTATTTTTATTGGTCATGTTGACTCCCCCCCCTCTTGAAACCATGGTAATTTCCTGTGCTTTTAGTTTATATGCTTATTTTTCCCCCTTTTTGACAAGGTTTCTACTCCAGGCAGGATTCTCTTGCTTCAGCCTCCCAAGTCCTGGGGTTATGATGGGTACCACCATGCCCAACTTTCTTTTGTGTTTTATACCTGAAATTGTTTTTCTTTTTTTAAATATTTTATTTATTCATTTTTTCAAGTAGAGAGATACAGCGAGAGATAGAAACAGAGAGAGAGAGAGAGCGCATCAGGGCCACCACCTTGTGGGTCTGGCTTATGTGGGTCCTGGGGAATTGAACCGGGGGCCTTAGGCACTGGAGGCAAGTGCCTTAACCACTGAGCCATCTCTCCAGCCCCTGAAATTGCTTTTCTCATTCTAAGATCAGGTAGATAAGCCAGTGCTAATTAAAAAACATATTTATCTATTTAAAATCTATTCTGTGAATAGTGTGAAGTAGGAATACTTTATATTTCTCCCAAATCATTGCTTATGTTTGTTTGGTAGCTTTTTTTGAAGCAGGGTCTCATTTTAGCCCGTCCTGACCTGGAACTCACTCTCTACCCCAGGCTGGCCTCCAATTCACATAGATCCTTCTACCTCAGCCTCCCCTGTGCTAAGATTATAGGCATGAGCCACTACACTTGGCCTGGTTTTGTTTGTTTATTTTTGACATGGGGACTCATGTCACTGAGGCTAGCCTTGAACTCCTGATCCTCCTGTGTACACCCCTTGATTGCTGGGATTATAGGTGGGAACCACTATACCTAGCTAAATAGTCATTTATTTGAATACAATTGGTAGCTATTTTCCTAAGATTATTACAACTTTACTCTTGCCATCAATACTCTTGTATATGCTAGGGTTTATTTGGAGGGTTTGTTTTACTATTCTATCAATTTCTTTGTTGGACCTTGAACAAGCTTCATATTAATATATTTGAAAATACTTATTTTTAATAAGTAGAAAATGTGTATGTACAATTCATGTGTTATACTACCATTTTCCTCCTCCCTGTTCCCATTCCACTGAGGACCCTCCTCAGTGGGATGGCTGGAATGCTCCATGGGATGGAGGGCTCTGAGTTGTGCCAACAGAAGACAGTGGGGGCGGCAATGCCTCTGGACATTTGCCCCACCATGGCTCTTATAATCTTTCTGTCCTCCTCTTCCGAAAAGTGCCCTGAGCCATGGTGGGTGAGTCTGTTTAGTGTTTAGCTCTTAGCAATCTCTGGATTTCTGCTTTGGAACATTTGAGTGTCCTCAGTGTCTGTCTCCATCGCCCTGAAGCTTTATGAGCTCACTGTGGATGCAGCAATCTTGCTCATCTCACCACTTCTATTTATAATGTTTTATTTATTTGCAAGCAGAGAGAAACACTCCAGGTGCATGTGCCACTCTGTGCATCTGGCTTTACATGGGTACTGTGGAATTTAATCCAGGTCATTAGGCTTTGCAGGCAAACACCTTGACTGCTGAGCCATCTCTCCAGCCCTTACTGTTACATTGTCAACAGGTGGTAGGTTAGATTTCTTTTCACTATCTCTCTAGTCTATTGTGCCTTTCTCAACTTTGTTTTGGTTCCAGATGAACTTAAAACATTTTTCTCAGTGTCTCCTTCAAATCCTACTACATTTTGATTGAATTTACTTTAAACCTACAATTGCATTGACATCATCACAAGATTGAATTTCTTCTTCCAGGAAAAATGTGACTTACTTTTTGATTTAATCAATTTTTCTTCTATGTTCTCCAGTTGTGTGCATGTTTCCACATTTCTCATCAGGATCATTCTTAGACCATTTGTAGCTTATGATCATTTGTTATATTTTCAAACTTGTTATTACTGCTACATAGGAAAGATTCTATTTTATGTTATGGTACTTAACTCTTAGTGATAATAATATTCAGATGTTTCCTTTGGTATATTTTGGGAAGTTACTCCATATGGTAACTTTACCTCATTTTAAAGAGGAAAAAAAACTTTATTTTTTTCTTTTTGGCAAGATTTTTTTTTTCTCTTTGGCAAGTTTTCAGAATGATATTCATTCCTGCTTGTGCTATCACAGGTTTTCATAGGAACCATGCTGGGTTTTTGTATGTCTATGCATATTCAAGGTTGAATCTGTTATTTGTCAATGAAAGGGTGTGTAGGCTGCCTTTCAATATTTTCATCTTCTCTATGTTATTGGTTTGAATCTGTTTTCAACTTGACTCTTAGCTGGCAGGTTGATGCACATAGCTTTTAGCTTTTTTTCTCCGTCTAGTAATTGTTTAGTGGATTCTGCTGGGCCAATATGGAATTTCTGCCCTCTTTGACTAGGCACTCAAATCCTCTGAACATATAAAGTCTATAAAACTCACAGCCTCCTTCATTTGTGATTGCCAGAGTTTCCTAAGGAAGCCGCTCACTCTCTGTATGCAGCGTGCCTGCACCAATTAGGTCATATTCTACTGTTTTGCCTTTGGAGAATTATACCTTCCAAGTGGATACAGACCCGTTCAGGGATTTGCTGATTTCACCTGTAAATAATGGAGGAGTGGCTGTCCTGTTTGCTGATGACTAGATGAACTCTCAGTTTGCAGGCCAAGAGGCAGATCACATCATGAGGATTTAGCATCTTCCTCTCCTCTCTCAGGTTTGTAGAAGGTGTTGCATAAGTTGGCCATGGATTTTTTAAAAATTATTTTAGCATCAGCCATATTGTTAATGGAGATTGTCCCCAGATGCTGGCTGTAGTATGACCATAGGTCCAAGTTTCAGTGATTTGAGGACATCCAGATTTTTCTGTGTCTTTATAAGTATTTCAGTGATGAATTAGAGGAGATTGTCTTAGTAGTTTTTAGCCACAAACTATTTTGACATTGAAACCTAGGGTAGATTTTGGTTTACAGCAGCACTCAGTGGCCTTTTTTGATAAAGGACAAGATAGCAAATGCTTTAGACCTCTAGGTCCTTATGATGTAGGATTATGACCTTTGGGCTTGAGCTACTTAATTTGTGTCCTGAGAAAGGAGTATAGAACTATTCAAAGGAATAAGTGGCTGTTTTATAAATAAGCATCAATTAGATAAATAGGAGGATCAGATGTAAAAGTTGTAGAAATTCCTGGTGGTAATAGCTGCAAAATGTGAATACACAATGTCATGGAACTATATCCTAAATATTTATTCATTTATTTGCAAGCAGCGAGGGGGGAGGATGCACCAGGATCTCTAGCCCTTGCAAATGAACTGCAGACACATGTGCCACTTTGTATATCTGGATTTATGTGGGTACTGGAAAATTGAACTCAGCTCCTTAGGCTTTGTATGCAAGTATCTTAACTGCCAAGCCATCTCTCCAGCTGTGAATTGTATTCTAAAAACAGTAAATCCTGGAAATTTTATGATATATACTTTATCACACCACCAAATGCCAGAGCAGGAGGACTTGACTTTACTCAGCTTGAGTTTAGAGGAGTTAGATCTATCATACATGGAGAGACCAAGACTGAGTTGGGGTGATGGATGAGACTGTGCACCAGAAGATAATCTTCATAAGATGGAAAGCAGTGGGAGAGAGCTAGCTTGCATATTTAAAATGAAGAGCTTTGGATAGTTGTGGTTCCTCTTAGCAATGTCATCCCAGGCTCTTTGGGGATGAGTAGGCATGGAGCTAAGGTTCACATCTGCTAATGTAAGCATCAGAGCAGATGCTCCTGTTCCAGGGCTTGAGGGATGTCTGGTACTTTCCCAAGTCTTCATATCAGAGGTGTAAAATCCAGGCAGTCCTTCTTCCTGCTTACCACACAAATGATGACTAGTTATGCTTCTTGTAGATGGACTCATTGCTTCATAAGGCTAGAAAATCCTCCTTTTAACTTACTAATCACAGCAGAATCACCAGCAAGAAGAGCAGCTCCCAGCTGGAGGCAGCTGTGTCTGTAAGCTCCAGGCAAAGAGTCTCTTGTCAACTTGGATAGCTGAGCTTCATCAGAAAACAGCATTGCCCTCCTGACCAGGCCTAACGCTTTTCTCCATGGGGTGCGTAGAGGGCTCTCTGCCTCCCAGCTCCAGCCTTGGCTGCCCTCAGTTTGACCAAGACCTGAAAAGAACTTAAATTCCCACCTTGCTTTCCAAACTGCCCAGAAGTTGGGAGTAAGGGAGCAGGGCTCTGGTGGGTTTAAAATGCTTCTTGAAGCAGAGTTAGCACATCCAGGCCCATCATACTGTCTCTTGTGAAGCTGAAGGAAAGCTAAGATATCTGGACTAAGGGTTGAAGAAGGCATGCGTCCTGCAAATAGAAGCCCTGCATCTGGGAGCTTCGGAGTTCCTTTGTGTGGTTTGGATCTCTTAGTCAGGCTGAGGGAGGTTGTTATCATCAAGTAGTAGAAAGATTTGGTTTCCTCTTCCCAGCCTCTTGGGATCATACTAGTACTGATGGCTATCAATCCTCAGCTTGCTCTTTGGTGTCCTGGTTGCTCTCTATTTAGAAATTATTTTTACTTGTTTATTTCTGAGGGGGGGAGGGGTTAGGGAGGGACAAGAGGAGTGTATGGGTGTGCCAGGACCTCCCTCCACAATGCAACTGAACTCCAGATGTAAGCACGACTCTGGATCTGGCTTTACAAGGATGCTGGGGAATTTAACTCAGGCTATCAGGCTTTGCAGGCAAGTACCTTTAAGCACTGAGCCATCTCCCAAGTCTCTTGACCTTTCTTCCTTCCTTCCTTCCTTCCTTCCTTCCTTCCTTCCTTCCTTCCTTCCTTCCTTCCAATCATCCAAAACTGGGTCTCACTATAGTACTTTGGCTGTACTTAAACTTCTGGGCTCAAGATGATCCTTCTTAGCTTTCTCAGTAGTTAGGACTTGAAAGGTCATAGCACATTGCCCAGCTTGTTGGTCTTTTGGGGTCAAGCTTTATGTGGGTGCTGGGGGAGTGAAGCCAGGCTGGCCAGCTTTGCAAGCAAGCAGCTTTAGCTATTGAGACATCTCTCTGGCCCCTTGTTGCTCCTTTTAGAAGAGAGTTTCACAAGGGCTTCTTAGAGAAGTTGTCTCTCTCCTCCCCTCTGGAATGGAACAAAAAAGTAAATGACAGCTAAGCTAAGATTTGCCCAGCTTTTGTCGTGACAGTTTAGTGTCCTTGTGCATACCCACTACTTGATGTGCCAGGTTATTCAAATATATGCAGTAAGGGTGGTGAACTCTTAGCGTGAGTCACTGAGCCAAGCAGACTGAATGGCAGTGAACGCCCTGCTCCCACTCCCCATCCTAGCATAGAGAATATTATGCCCCTCCCCAAAACTGAATCTCTGAAATCTATTCATCTTCACAAGCATGTAGAAAGCAGTTGGGGCTGTAATGCAAGTGGGATGATCTGGTAATGAGTATCTGAGGCTTTTGAAGAGGAGGAGATGAAATTTTATCTGTGCCAAGAGAGCAGAAAGTGCATAGCTGGAGTGAGAAAGGACTGTTGGTCAGGTATGAGCCAAGGTAGGTGAGGGAAGCTTGGGGGTGGATGAGGGTAAGAATTAGGGCAGCCCGACATGTCATCATGACATTGAAAGCCTGATATCCTGTTGGTCTTTGGGCCACATGATACTAATTAAGAGAATTCAGTAGCCTGATGGCTCTCTCTTTTCTATATCCCACTTATACTTTAAACAGCATTGCTTCCCCCAGGGTGACTCATCTTTGGGACTGCAGCAAGGGTGTTAAAATGGACCAGCATTGAACCTATTGGATCTTAGTTGGATCCTGCTCTTCCAGTACTCATCAGATAAATTCCCATGAAACCTGACAGATTGGGAACTGTGACTTGGCTCAGAGTCATACAGAATTTAAAAGGAACAGCTTTTTGGCACCTTTACAATGGAGATGGCTGATTTTTGGCTTAACTTAGGACTCATTACTAAGAAAGGTGTTTGAAAGACAACCCTTGGCTTGTGCAGCCTTATTAAGACTTGGTTCTTGACAAAAGAGAGAAAGGTGTACAGGTGAATACCGCAGATTTAAAGGGATAGGATACCAGAGACCTAGAAGACACATAGAAAGTAGCAAAAATTCAGGGAGACCACTTCCTTTTTCCAGTGTGATTCTGCTCAGGTGTCTGCTTTCCTAGGAGTCATCTGTCAGGGTACTATCCCAGATTCGAATATACTTAATGTTTTGAAGAGGGAAGAAGCTTTCCAGTTGATCTTCGGTCTTACTTCTCCTTCTATTTTCACAAGGAAAACTGCCTTCTTACTTACACATGCATATTCAATTTTGTCTATCCAGGAAGTTCTCACTTAGTCTTTGTGAGGTAGAGAATGCTCCCTGTCCCACATCCCTTTTCTCTTGTGTATCTGTGCTTTGTGAACATGTGTTTGAATGTGCTTCATATTCAAGTAAAAGGAAGGCTAGTGGCTGGGAGATGGCTCAGCAGTTAAAGGCACTTGTTTGTAAAATCCTGCCAGCCAGCCTGGATTCAATTCTCTAATACCTTTGTAAAGCAGATGCAGAGAGTGGCACTTGCTCTTAGAGTTTGTGTGCAGTGACAGGAGGCCCTCGTGTGTCCATTCTCATTCTCATTCTCTCTCTCTCTCTCTCTCTCTCTCTCTCTCTCTCTCTCTCTCTCTCTCTCTCTTTCTCTCTCTCTAGTAAATAAAAATACATTTTTTAAACAAAAGGAAGGCCAGTGCTCCAGATAAGTCCTCTCATCTTGGGCACAGTGAAAAGCAGTACTCAGCAGACGAATGAGTACACATCATTCCTGGCCTCTCCTTTGGCCTAGCTTTGGACTCATTACTGAGAATGGTGTTTGGAAAACAACCCCTGGCTTGTACAGACTTATTAAGACCTAGTTCCTATGAAAGCAAAGTGGGAAGTCCACTGTGCTATTTATTAAACAAAAGCCCCAAACAAACAACAAACATGAGATAGGATTTGGGCAAGGGATGTAGAAGCTGTAAAGTTAACATTGAAAAGTTGATGTTTCATTCTTCTTATAAAAATAATCCATATTCACTGTAAGGGAAAAATGAGCCATTGCAGATAGACATAAGAATAACTGGTTATTCATGCTAATAGATTGGTATGATATCCTTCCAGTTTTCTTCATGGATATACTCACGTTTTTAGAAATAAAATGATACGTGTCCCACCCCACATAAATATATCTTCACATGATTGTGCACTATATTTATAATACATTTCTTTTTTTGAAATATTTTATTCATTTTCTTTTTTTAAAATATTTTTATTTATTCATTTTCAAGCAGAGGAGAGGAGAGGAGAGGAGAGGAGAGAGAGAGAGAGAGAGAGAGAGAGAGAGAGAGAGAGAGAGAGAGAGAGAGAGAGAGAACCAGGGCCACCACCTTGTTGGTCTGGCCCATGTGGGTCCTGGGGAATTAAACCTGGTGCCTCAGGCAATGGAGGCAAGTGCCTTAACCGCTGAGCCATCTCTCCAGCCCTATAATATATATCTGTATGTCTGAAAATTTTAAGATAAAAGAGACTAGGGTGAGAATCCATTGTTTCAGGCTTAGAGTTTTGGATCCCTTTGTGGGTGTGAAAGCTGAGAATGGGAGAGTTCACTGTTTTGCTTTTCATGTATATTTTGAATTTTATCATCATAAAATTGACTTTTTGGTATAAAATTCCCTGAGTTTTAACACATGTGTAGATTAATGTAACTGCCAGCTTAGTCAGGGTATTGTACATCCTATCACTTCTTTTTTTGTTTGTTTGAAGTAGGCTCTCACTTTAGCCTAGGCTGAACTGGAACTCACTTTGTAGTCCCAAGCTGGCTTCAAACTCACAGAGATCCTCCTACCTCTGCCTCCCTAGTGCTGGGATTTATGGGGTGCACTACCACATCCAGTTCATCCCATCACTTCTAAAATCTCCTCATACTGTCCCTTAGAGTGATACCTACATTCCTGAAATCTGGCAGCCAGTCATCATTTTCTTTCACTTTCATTTTGTTTTCTTAAGAATGTCATATGAGGGGCTGGAGAGATCGCTCAGTGGTTAATGTACTTGCTTGCAGAGCCTAACTACCCGAGTTTATTTCCTTGGCACACACACAAACCAGATGCACAAAGTGGCTCATGCATCTAGAGTCTGTTTGCAGTAGCTGGAGGCCCTGGTGTGCCCATTCTCTCTCTCTCTTCCATCTCTATGCCCGTTCTCTCTTCTCTCTCTCTCTGCTTGCAAATAAATAAGTAAAAATAAATGTTTAGTAATAAAAGGTTAGCTTTTACAAAAAAGGATGTCATATGAAAGGAACCCTATTGCATGTAGGGTGGTTTGCACATCCAGCAAAGAATGTCATATGAATGGAACCCTATTGCATGTAGAGTGGCTTTGCACATGCAGCCAAGTGCCTTTGTGAGTCATCCAAGTGGTTTCATGGATGTTCATTGTTGCTGAGTGCTTTTCCATGGTATGTGTATACCATGTGTATACCAATCCTGGAGCAGGACTGTTGGGATGTAGAATGGATGTAGTTTTAGCTTTCTACACTTTTAAAAACTATAACAAACTGCCAAAATTGTTATTTGTATTTTTTTAAATTTTTATTTATTTGTACCTCAAGAGAGGGAGACGAGAGGAGAGGAGGGGAGGGGAGTAGAGGGAGGGAGAGAGAGAATGAGTGTGGGCACACTGGGTCCTCTTGCCACTGCAAACAAACTCCAGATACATGTGTCACTTTGTGCATCTGGCTATCTCTGCTTGCAAATAAATAAATAAATAAATAAATAGTGACAAAAAGTTAGCCTTTACAAAAAAGAATGTCATAATTTATTTCTTTGAGGGCTAGAGAGATGACTCAGTGGTTAAGGCACTTGTCTACAAAGTCTAAGGACCCTGATTTGCTTCCCCAGTACCCACGTAAAGCCAGATGCCCAAGGTGGCACATGCATCTGGAGTTCGTTTGCAGTAGCTGGAGGCCCTGGCACACCCATTCCCCCTGCCTTTCTCTTTCTTGCTTTCTTTCTCTTAAATATGTGAAATATTAAAAAAATATTTTATTTATTTGAGAGGGAGGGAGGGAGAGAGAGAAAGAAAGAAAGAGAGAGAGAAAGAAAACACCTACACAGGCACACTAGGGCCTCTTACCACTACAAAGGAACTTCCTACACATATGCCACTTTGTGCATTTAGCTTGATGTGGGTACTGGGGAACTGAACCCAGGCTGGCAGGTTTTGCAAGCAAGCACCTTTAACCATTGAAACATCTCTCATAAGAATGTCATAAAGACACCCATTGGATGTCTTTAAAACAGTCTTTCAGATCAAAAGTTTTACATTTTGATTGAATTCAATTCAGAATTTTTTACTTCTTTTGTGTGTGGGTGTGTGTGTGGGGGGAGTGGTATGTGTATGTATAGTTTATACATGTGTTTCCATGAGTACACACCTGTGGTGAAAAAAGGAGAATATCAAGTCTCCTCCTGTGTTGTTTTTATGTTTTGTTTCCTTGAGACAGAATCTCTCACTGAACCCAGAGCTGTTGTTTTCAGTCACACTGTCTGACCAGTGAGCTCTAGCATTTCCCCTGTTTGGACCTCCCATTACTGTAGGACTGGGCTTATAGGCATGTGTGACTATGTCCAGCTGTTTACATGGGTGCTGGGGAATTGAACTCAGGGTGTATCAGACTCCCTTAGACCTTCATGGGTGTGCAACCTCAGCTCACATTTTTCTGTCTTGCTTTTCTTGCTTGCTTGCTTGATTGTGTATGTTTGTGTTGTGTAGTGTATACATGCCTATGTGCCTTTGCAGTACCCCATGTGCTTGCCTGCAGTGGCCCACTCCATTGCTCTTCTACCCTGTTCTTTGAGCTGGAGCCTGTTACTGATCTGCCCCTAACTGAGCCCTTTCACTGTGTGTGTGTATGGGGGGGATGAGAGAGTTAGATACTTACTGGGGATAGTATCTCACACATGCTACTGCTCTTCGTCTACATTCTCTACTCCCTCCCTCCTTTCCTTGTCCCCTTTGTTTCTTTCTTGAAGATTTAGGTAATCTTTTTACAATTTAAACACTTTTTATATTCTTACTTTTTATTTATTTTATTATTATTATTATTTTGATTTTCATGGTAGGGTCTCTCTGTAGCCCATGCTGGCCTCAAAATCATGATGATCCTCCTACCTCTGCTTCCTGAGTGCTAGGATTAAAGGCATTTAGCATCACACCAGGCAATTTAAACATTTTTGTAAACAAAGTTGCTCTAACAAAACATATGTGAGTCTTAATACAATAGCATATACTTTTCCAAGCATTTTATATCTGTTAACATTAAACTCATAAATTTAATAATTTGTTATTAAGATTCTCATTATACAAATATAAGCACTCTTAGAGGACTTTTAGTGGCCCAGTATTCATTTGCTATTACTTACAGAAATCGAATTGGCAGGCTTAAGGCAGGTATATAGTGAAAACAGCATCTTTGCCTCTGATTTAGTCATTTTCTTGTGCTCTGAATCTGCAGAGGTGGAATAGCTGTTTAATACAGGCCTATTACTATGAGACACACCAAGGATATAATTTCCTTACATATGACCTTTCTTGCCCCATGGACACTTTCCATTCTGGCCTGCTGTCTGATGTGTACACACAACACACACATACAAAACTTATGTAATGCTCACTACTTTCTCAATAGGTTACAGTATGCTCTTTTGTGTGCTAAAGATAACAGTTCATCTTTTGGTGTGTGTGTATATGCATGCACACACACAGCCTTATGAATTTTGAGAACTCAGAGGAAGTATTTTCATATATATATGAAATATATTCTAATATATATATATATATATATATACCTTTATTATTCAAAATTAGATACATTGTATGGGAAAATATTGTGTTGGTATCCCATTTCCCTTTTCCCTGTCCCCAACACACTGTGGGGATGCTGGATCAACCTGTGGGTTGGGGGGTTATAGATAGCACAGTAGTTAGCCAGATTCCCCCCCTTTGTGTGTTGTTGCTGGGGGGGTAAGCCTCTAGATATTCTCCCCCTCCATGGGTCTTACATTCTTTCCACCCCCTCTTCCAAGAATTTTCTTTTATCTGGGAACTTACTTGTTTTGTATCTTGAGGTTAACTTTATCTTATCATTGTCCTTTCAGGAGCCCTTGAAATGGATTCCATAGTCCTCAAAATATAAGTTTTGATATCCAAATGTCTAATTGGCCTTGTACTAATGCCAACATTCCTTTGAGGTCAATGGCAAAGCTTGGTACCAGAATCCAGCCATATGTGGACTGTCCATATGAGATTTCCTCTTAGCTTGAGGGCCCAGGACCAGGGTTGGGCCTAGAATCTGTATACCCTAGAGCCTCAGGTGTCCCTTTAGATGATCTTCCTATAAAAACACGTGTGACATTGTATTGGTGGGCCTGCTCCTTATGGACTAAGTCTAGCCCTGTTAACCTGTAGGACTATAAGGACCCGACATGTTTAGAGACTTCTCTCCTTAGGAAAGTCAGCCCTTGAAATCATGTTAAGTCTGTGGCTTAATATGCAGGAGGAGGTAGAGAGAGCCCTCTGTGTTGCAGTCAGCTTTCTAGTTGCTGTTCAGAAAGAAACCAAATATAAGCGGCTTGTGGAGGAACGGGTTTGGCTTATGGACTTGAGGGGAGACTCCATCCTGGCAGGAAAAATGATGGCATGAGCAGAGGGGTAGACATCCCCTCTGCCACAGCACTGGAAATAGCAGCAGGAAGGTGTGCCAAATACTGGCAAGGGGAAGCTGGTTTATAATCCCCATAAGCCTGCTCCCAACAACACAGCTCCATCAAGGTTGTAAAATCCAAACTGCCATCAGCAGAGGATCAATTACCCAGAACACATTCATTTGTTTGTGGGGGACACCTGGATCAAACAATGACACTCTGAAACCAAAGAAATGACCAAAGCTGACTGTCATATGACTGCATATTTGGGTAAGAGGAATTGTGGGTGGCTCTGATATAAGCTAGCAAAAAAGATATAAGAGTTTGGAGTCTGAAATCAGATCAATCTGGGTGTGAATCCTGGAAATAACCAGGTTACCTTACTCCTGAATGTACCTGCTTTCCATTATCAACACAATGAGAAAAGCCAGTATGCCTGTTTGAGAAGATTTCTATCAAAATTAAGTGAGAACGGACATATAGCTCAGTTAGTTGAATGCCTACCTACCTAGCATACATGATGGAGACAGGGGTCATCCTCAGCTAACCAATGAGGCCAGCCTGAGATTCATGAGACCCCCTTTCAGTAAACAACAATAACAAAAATAAAGCTCAAGAGTTAATGTAAACCAGTAAATTAGATACTTTCTGGGAATATATTGTTGGGTTTTGAGTCATGGGCCCCTGGCCCCCTGTGAGCGAGCCTAAGTCTCTGGCCAGCAGGAGAGGGGCTCCATTGGGGAAAGGTGAATGCTGGCAGCTGGAGGCTCACACGCAGCTGGGAGACATGTCAAGGCAAATCTCAAAACTTTTATTACAGCATCTAACCTTATATACAATCCAAGGCTGCATTGTATAGCCTTATCTCTTTCTCAAGGAAGTTTAGCAAGCAGGAACAAGTCTACAGAAGCTCAGCAAGCAGGAACAAAGCTTATTAGCATAAACTAACAGGATTAGGGCTGTCAGCCATCCCTCCTGCCTCCTGGGGGCATAAGTGTGCTAGGATCAAAAGGCTTGAGTTACCATGCTCAGACTTGGACCAAAAGGTGTAAGTCACCTCATCCGGCTGTATATTATATTCTAAAACTTAGCTCACAGATATTCAGCCAGGCTGTGTCCCAACAATAGATTTAGTGTGCATTACCATCACTGAGGCTTTGGTGACGGGAGGAAGAAGCAGACTGGAGAAGATGAAAAGTCACATAAATTCTAAGTGGATGCTGTATCATTCATGGTGTTGACTTGAAATATCTCTCAAAAATATATCTCTGACATTCAAGAGACAAGCCTTTGTATTTGGCCTGCCTTCTCTGTCAAGGGTATAGGAGACATTCTGGTATCCTAAGAGTTTTGGGTGAGGGAAAAAGTGGGGAGAGAGAAGGAAGGAGAGAGGGGTATAGAAAGGGAGGGGAAGTGGGACAGAGGAGCAAGAGAAGGAGAGAGGGGAGTGGAAAATAAGAGAGAGAAGGAGGGGGAGAGAGTGTGAGGAGGTGCTCAGACACCAGCAAGCATATTACTCAGCCAGTGGATACTATTGAGTGTCTGAGAGAGGTACAGCTTAGTGTAGGTTATCTGTGCCCCCCCCACAATCCCTTTTCTCCAGGTGAAACAGTTATCATTTATGTCTCCCTGAGAGCTCTTTATCTTTCATGATGAAGGAAGCTGCTGAAATCCCTCCTCAGATCCCTTGCAAGAAGAGTTTGTTTCTGAATTAATTGTTCTTGACTTATGAAGAGTTCCTTGTGTGAAGTTGAACGAGTCTGGTATTGAGCCTGGAAATCAGCATCACTGCTCGATATTTCTCGACATTGTTTTTCTTCTCTTATAAAATGTTTATTTGTTTATTTTTGAGACAGGATCTCACGAAGTCTAGACTGACCTTGAATTTTATATGTAGCAAACATAGCTTTGAACTCCTGATTCTCCTGCCTCTACCTCTGGAGTGCTAGGATTATAGGCATAGGCCACCACATCTAGCTCTTATTCCTCCCCCACCCCAATTCTCTTCTTGCCTATAGTGCTGGGATCAAACCCATTGTGCAACCTAGCTGGGCACACTATCACGTTCCAACACCCAGGCTTCTGCAGTAACAATGGAGCACTGAGCTGCTTTGGTTGCCCTTTTCAAATGCCACCGAAGTTAAAGCCTTCCATTGGGGCTGACTGAATGTTTAGTGACACAGAGCTTGTTATATAATAAAGTGTATTTAGGAAGTGTTCTAGGGATTCTGAGGCAGTGAGGAGTACCTCAGAATATTTTTGTTAATACCAAAAATGCTGCTTTTCTTTAACTTTGAATTTGGACCAAATCTTGGGCCATTTTATACAGAAAGCAACTTGTATGTCTAGTCATCTTCCACATGGCTTTACCTCCCATGCTGGCGTCTCCCTGTGTCTCCAACTCTGACCTGACAGGTCTTCTTCCCCTCTAGGTTACAGATGCACATGTTGAATGGAGCTCTCTTGGCATTGCTGTTTCCTGTGGTAAATACCCGTCTGGTAAGTAGCTTCTCCTGGAAATGAATTAGCACCTTCTAAATTGGGATTTGCTCACTCCTTTGTTACCCAGTGTTTATTCCCATTCTTAGCACATATGCTCATGAGATTGCAATTTATGCATGCTATATGCTGTATATACTAATGCTGAGATCTCATACATTCTTGGATTCAGTGGAGCTTGGTGGAATAGGAGTATTTGCTTACAACTCTGGTGCTGTAGTAAGGCTATAAATCAGAACTAGAAAAAACAGAAAACAAAGTATACAGAAATGCTTGGAGAAGTTGGGCATGTGTGAAAAAGAGGTGCTAGGATCCCAACCTTAAACAGAGATGCTCCCTATATTATTCTTTTTTTTTTTTCCGAGGTAGGATCTCACTGTAGCCCAGGGTGACCTGGAATTCACTGTGTAGTCTCAGGGTGGTCTTGAACTCATGGTGATCCTCCTACCCCTGCCTCCCGAGTGCTGGGATTAAAGGCATGCGCCACCACACCCGGCTCCCTATATTCTAAGTAGCTACTAGGGAAACTGAATCTAGAAACATTTGCTAGGGAACACTCAGCACCTATTCACTTTTCCAAGGAACCCCCTTGAGCAAGAATTATATTTCTTTACCATTCCATCCAAACTTAGTAGTGGGGTCCCCTGTCCCCCAACCCCACTCAGGCTTTGAAAGAAACAGGAGCTATAAGGCTTGGGAGACACAATACTTTCTCAGACTCATACATGCAGAGCTGCTGAGAAATTAACAGGCCACATTTAGACAACCCAGGAAAAGAAATGACCTATAAAAATGGCTATTAAAACTGTCTGTTTTCGGGCTGGAGAGATGGCTCGGTGGTTGGGGCGCTTGCCTCCAGTGCTTAGGGCCCCGGGTTCGGTTCCCCAGGGCCCACATGGGCTGGACCCACAGGGTAGTGGCCCTGGTGCATTCTCTCTCTCTCTCTCTCTCTCTCTCTCTCTCTCTCTCTCTCTCTCTCTCTCTCTCTCTCTGTCTCTGCTTGAAAACGACTAAATAAAATAATTAAAAAAACTTTGTTTTCATGACTTAAACTTGCCTCATAGATGAAATCACAGCTTAACTCTTGAAATGATAATACCTTTTTGCATAACATTTTCTGGTTAACAAGGTCTTTGATGTGATAGGTATATGAGGTAGATAGGACAAGCATCATGGCATCTTCTTCCACAGAGGAAAAAACTGACATTTGGGAAGTCACATGAATTCTAAGTGGCAGTTAGGACCAGAGCTGAGCCTCTTGCTCCTAAAACCACAGCTGTGTGTTGCTCCTTCAGAAGGATGTAATCACCCTTCTTTCAAAAATACTCATGCATACCCTTATGATGGTTGCACTATTTTAGATGTATATGGCACATCAGCAGAAATTAAAAGGGAAAGTGTGCATCCAAAGCAGTGATTTCAAACCCTCATTATGCTTTGAGCTTATCTAATTAGCTGGGCTTGGGCTATGTAGTTTAATGCTTGAGCAGTTTCCTTGCCTGTTCACGACCCTGGGTTCCACCCCCCCCCAAGAAAATAGGAGGTCTTACCTGGCTCCAACTCTAGAAAACCTGATTGACAGGGTCTGGGGTGATAACAGGGAATGAATGTACATTTGTAGCAAGCCCCCATGTGACAGCAAAGCAGGGCTCCTCAGACCATTCCCAGAAAATCTATGTGCTAGTCAGTCAACTCAGAGTTCTCAAAGTGTATAGATAAATTTAAGCCTGGTTTGAGAGCCAGCATCTCCTGGGATTAGGAATGCAGGGTTTCAGCCCCATTTCAGATGCACTGCATCTGAATCTGTTTATGTCACTTAGATTCAAGGCTCAAAGCACTTTATATTTACATACACTATTTGGGCTTCTGCAACTGGGGATGGCAGGCTGATTTGCTATCTGTCTCAATAGGTAGAGTTTGTTCTGCTCAGTGTTCTCTTGCCAGGTGGGTTGCACAAGCACAGGCTGTTCTCTCTTCTATTACCCCATAATATGACTTGCCAGACTTGACCTGCTAACCTGTAGAATCAGAAAGCCTGCCTTGGGTCTGGAAGTGTGACTCAGTGGAACAACACATGCCCAGTGTGTACAAGACTCTGGATTCTTTCCCTATCACCAAACCAACAAACAACAGCAAAAGCGCTCTTGCCTTGAAGGGATAATATGTCTTAGAATGGTACAAATAACCCAAAGTGACAAAATAGACCTGCACTTTGAAAAATGGCTACTTTCCCAACCCAAAGCATTGTTCTTTATGGCTCTCTGTTTTTTAGGAACCTGGAGCAAAAGTGATTCCCTGTCTATGGTAGGAACTGCTAAGACAGAGAAAAGGACCCAATGATACCTTATTTCTCTGCTGAGAGAGAGAGAGAGAGAGAGAGAGAGAGAGAGAGAGAGAGAGAGAGAACACTGCTGTTTTTCTTAGCTCCCAGGTTCCATCAAGTGGGGGATACCTCAGAAAACAGTTCCTGTGCTAATGGAGCCAGTGAATGTGGCTAGCCCAGAACTTGGGCTATATTTCCTCAAGACAGTTTAGCTGCAACCTGATTTCTGTTGAAACTTTGGCCCAGGGAACACCATGCCACCTCCCTAGTGCTGCTGAATATGTGCCAAAGTTAGGGTTAGTATTGCACAGATAATAGAGGGCCCAAGGCACCTGATCACACACCTGAGGTCATCTTGGAAGTTGGTAAAGGTTTCCTTGAACCACTATGATCACACCAATGGCGTGTGTCTCCTGTTGTTTTCCCCAGCTCTTTATAAGGAACTCAAGGAATAGCAGTGTTAGCTGTCCTTCTGGAGTGATTACTTGGTGCCAGGTGTTGTGTTTGTATGTGGATGGATTTCTTTTATCCTTACAATAACATCTGAGGCAAAGTATTATTATAGTCTCTCAAGTCATGATGTCTGTAGGATTGGCTTCCTCAGGCCTCTTTCTTTTGTTTCACATGATTTCTTTATGTGGATAACTTCTATAAGCACACCCACCAGACTGCATTAGAGCCCATTCTAATAGCCTACTTTTGTCTCAGTCCTGTCTTTGAACCCATATCTCATATGTACTCACATTCTGAGATCCTAGGGGTTAGAATTTAGAATTTAGGCATAGGATTTTGGGGGCACATACTGTAAACCATAGCACCTGAGCAAATATCCTTTGTCCCCTGCCATCCCTTAATTTCTTTTTCTCCCTCCTCCCTCTCTTCCTTTCTCCTCCTCACCCCTTCTCTTGCTCCTCTCTGTCATGGCAGATGTGCTATTTTATCTATTACAGTAATACCTAATACTTTCCAAATAAACAGCAAGCTCTGGCTAAGGAGCTTAGCTTGTCAGTGAAACTTCTTTCATAGGCTGTTTTTTTTAGTATGTTTATTATAAGCAGAGAGAGACAGACAGAGATAAAGACAGAGAGAGAATACATGTGCCAGAGCCTCTAGCCACTGCAAATGAACTCCAGATGCATGCACTACTTTGTGTATCTGGCTTTACATGGGTACTGGGGAATCAAATTTTGGTCGTTAGGTTTTGCAGGTAATCACTTTAACCACTGAGCAATCATTCCAGCCCTCATAGGCTGCTTTTTATACTGTTTTAGATGTATGTGTATTATGCATAGCATGTTCTGTGATGTGATGTGTGGGGTGTATGCACATTTTTGTGCAGATGCACACCTGTGCAGAAAGAAGCCAGAGGAGAACTTTAGATTCCCTTTCTAACTCCCTTTAGTTAGCATTCCCTTTAGTTGAAGTCACTTTGTCTTTCTAACTCCCTTTAGTTTAGCATTCCCTTTAGTTGAAGTCTCTCTGTCAACCCAGAGGTGCTGTTTTTGGTCAGTGAGCCCCAGTGATTTACCAGTCTCTGCCTCCTACAGGACTGAGGTTACAGACCTGTTTGACCACACCTAGCTTTTTATGTAGTGCTTAGGATCAAACTCAGGAAGTACCATACCCTTTCAGGTCCTCATGCTCAAGCAACAAGTGCTTACACTTGTTGAGACACCTCCACAGATAGGCCTTTTTAGCAAATATTCCTGTTACTCTAGTAAACCTTTACATTTTTCTCTAAAATAAAGTGGAACAAAGCTCATGGGTCTCCATTTGTAGATATTTTTCAGTTCATCTTGGTTTGTTTTTTTCCCATAGGGTTGGGGCCCTTCCTAGTTGACTCTCGTGTTTAGGGCAGTTTGTTTGCAACCCCTTAGTTGAGCTCCCATTGATTTCAAATGAGACTCAGGAAGATTGGCAGTTCTTTCTTAAACCCAATGATCCAATTAGGCAGGAAAGCAGTTCTTAACTTCTCCTTTGCCTTTATCTTTTTAAACCCTTTTCCCCCTCATTAGTAATAATGAGGAAGCAAGAAAAATAAAGAGAACTAATTAGTGTGTCTGCCAGTTCTACCAACACACACACACACACATATACATACACACATACACACTCTTATATATGAAGACAGAGGGGGAGGGACTTGGAGGAAGTGGCCAGAGTCAGCTAAAGGGTTTGGGGTCATTAACAAATTTTCATAAGCACTCATCTGCTCTGTGACTCACTGGCAGTGGGATTTGCAGATCAGCTAGAACATGCCTGGAGGCTTTCAGTTCCAGATTCTCCATTTTCAACTATAATGCACTATAAGATGGATCTGCAGTCCTGTGGCCTACATTACATGTAAGTGTTCCTTATAGCCAGGATTCTGGAGGCTTCTTTCTGACTTTAGATAAAGTATCTTCAAGACAATTTGCAGTTTTGTTTCTTGAAAGGAAGGATGGGAAACACATCGTGTAACCATGGAATATAAGGTTAGTAAGGTACTCAGTTTGTTTGAATTGAGATTATCTCACTTTCCAAGGTTAACTGAATAAGAAGCTGAGATGAGTGTGCATAGAACCCAGGCCTGATGACTCCCACATCAGAGCTCTTTTTTTGTTCCATGACCAAGATTCTGTGTGTGTGTGTGTGTGTGTGTGTGTGTGTGTGTGTTCTATTGAGACAAGGTATAGGCTATCCTTTGTAGCTTCCCTTCATCGAAAGGAGTCAGGTTGTACACTTGTCTGAATAGCCAAATAAAATTGCAGAGCCTCTTCTCAGAAAAATGCACATCAAATCATGTGGGGGGGGAGGGGGGATGGGGGTGGTGCTGGGGTTTGAACAACACAGGGCTGAGTGCATGCTAGGTAAGTCTACCACAGAATCTCAGCCCCCACCCACAATCACAGACTTTTGCATGCAGTATGAGGAGAGACGCAGATGGTTGCTTACCCCCCTTCTTCCTTTCCCTTTCTCAAACCTATCCATATGTCTGGAGTTATGTTTCCACACCTAGGCTCTCAGTAGTCCATAGCCTGGTGACAGATGTGGTGTGTATTTTGCAAGTTCCTTGATATACTCATGAGTCTTTTGTCCCATAGTGATGCTGAGTCCCTTTATGCCTTCCATTCTATACTACCTTCTGGAAAGCTAAGAGGTAGGTCCTATGTGGGGTTTCTTTGGAACCTGGTTAGAGGTGTGATTGTCTGTTACTGCTTTCACCTTGTGGGCCCTGGAAAGAGGCAGTGAACCCATGCAACAGCCTTGGCTTTCTTCCCTTTACCCCTCCTGTCCTCTGATCCTCATGAGTGTTTCTCCTCAGTGTTTTGAACAGTGAGACTGGACGCAGGAAAGTTGAAGACACTGTCCTAGCTCCCCTGCAGGAGGAAGACACTAACAGATCTCTTCTTCTGCTAGGAGTATAAGACAAGTGGTAGCAGCTCTTTTCATCAAGCTGCTTTCTTCCTCAAGGCCCAAAGCCTCCAGTGCAGTATTATTTCATTATCAAAATTGCCCAATATTGTATTTCCATGCCAACCTATTAGTTGATCCTCCTTTTCCTCCTTTCTCACCCACTCCCCTTTTCCCACTTGCTTTTCTCTTTTTGGTGGTTCTTTTGAATTTCTGTGATCTCAGACTTAGGGGAAGACATTAGCAATGTCTTTGTTGTTTCTCGGGCTGCTTCGTACCACTCAGAAACATTCTCTAGGTGTCCTTAGGATAGAGCTTTGCTGCTGGCACACCTTGTGCCCATGTGGGCTGCTGGGAAAGCTTTGCTGTCACCAATGCAAATAGGCTTGAGAATCTCACTCTTTGCTAATTGGCACATTGAAATGTGCTAATTGATCTAGAAGAGTTATTTATGTGACTGACATATTGCGCTGTTTTCATGTTATAGTTTGGATTTTAGACTTGAGCTGAGGACCAACTATCTCTTATCTTTCTGAAGGTACTTGAAATATCAAAAGCTTGGTTTCAGAACTTAGTAAAGAATTAATTGAGGCAAAATTATTTTTTAGCTTGCTACAAATGTTGGGGTGTATCAAGGAGATGAATGCCATGTATCTGAGGATGTATTGGGAAGTGTTTGGAGCTCTTAGGTCCAAACCAATTTCTCAGAACTATCCTTTTATCTGAGCTGCAAGTTTGATACTCATGGAAGAATTGTTCAATAAACAGATCTAAAACAAAAGGGATTGTTTTACTCTATGAACTTTCAGACTTATCACCCCAGGGGTCAATTGTGTTAAAGATTTATATATCTTTGGCTAAGGAGTTGATGCTGTGTGCAAAAAGTGCTTGTTGTACAATCATAAGGACCGGACTTTTCATCAATTAAGATGCCAGAAATGGTGGCGCACATCTGTAATCCCAACACTGAGGAGGCACACAGGAATTCCTAGGGCTTACTAGCTACTATCAATACATCAATACAGCTGTATTGATGAGCTCTAGTTCCAACAGGAGACCGTGTCTCAAAAGAATAAGGTGGATAGCACCAGAAAAACCCTGACAGTGTCAACCTCTGGCTTCCATATGCATGTCCACATGCACCCGTATACATGTGTGCACACATACAAATAACACATGCATTCCCACTACATACACACTCAAAAAGGAGGAAAAACAATATATATATATATATATATATATATATATATATATATATATATATATATATATATATATATATCTTTCCATGATTTGTTCTTGCCATTACCTGATTAGATTTACTGGTTTATTTGGGTTTAGGTTCTTATACAGTTGGAATTTCACTATAAACTTTATTCCAATCAGTGTATCTTTTAGCCTAAAACTAGACAACCAGTAATCTCATTAAACATGTACTCAGTTCTTTTCCACTAGCTGCTTAGGATTTGATTGGATGATATATTCTTAGACCCATGTCTTGAGTTCTCTCAATAGCACCTTAACTATTCTCCTTTGTTAAGGAGAGTGGCTTTGGCTTTGTGAATACCCAGGGTTCATTGTAGATATCCACAGAGAAGAATAACTGAGTTTTCAGGGCTTGCCAGCACAGGCCTGTAATTTCATTCTTTAGGAGGTTGAGGCACAAGAATCCCAAGTTCAAGGCAAGCCAAGGCTATAGAGTTTAAAGGCAACCTGGATAGCTAAGTGAGACATTGTCTCAAAATTCAAAACAAACAAACAATGACAACAACCAATCAATCAGTGGCTGGGTGTATGCTTCAGTGGTTTGAGTACTTGCCTACATGTGTGAAACCCTAGGTTCAATTCCCAATACTGGAGGGAAGCAACAAAAGAAAAACAAAACAATTTGTTAGCCAATCTGAACTTTTATATTGTCTTTGAAAATTCCAGGGGTCCCTCTCATATATATATATCCTGGGATTTTGATTTGAAGACAAAGAGACAATACAGAGAAATATAAATGAAAAAGATAACAATGAACACCAGTGCAAATGTCTACAAACAACAGTAAGAAGCAGGAGGCTTTTTTTTTTGCCTTTTGCCTTCAAATATGTGTATGATGTTCTTTTGCATGTGTGCATACATATGTAATATGTGTCACATGGTATGTATATATGTATGTGTGTAGGTGCGAGTTCCAGTGATTCTCTGGTCTTTTCCCACTCACAGAATTGGGGTTACATATGTACATGGCCACACCAA
>PVHP010013429.1:0-17900 GCA_004024765.1 Zapus hudsonius | reverse complement strand
AACATGTGATGTTCCTGCCTCAGCCTTTTATGTAGCTTGGATTATACACCTGCATCACCAGGCCTGGCTGTATGATTTTTTTTTAAATTAAAGTAATATATGTGCACAATACTCCTAGTAAAACTGAAATTATGAAGCAGTAACAACCGTTAATATTGCTCGCTGCCTGGCCTGGGAGGCACTTTGTCTCTATATACATGCTAACATGTAGGGCCATGCACTGGTTGCACATGACCACACTGGAGCTGGCGTGTCTATGATGTTCCAGTCAGTTCCCTTATGTCTAGCCATGAGACCTTGGGTAAGGTACTCATCTTCTGTTCTCATTTGCTTATTTGTAGATGATGCCATGTGGAGTAGAGCTTGAGTGTGGCATGTAATTAGCCCTGTACATAGTACACAGTAGTAGGTGACCTAGAAGCACCTGAGGCGGGAATTGTTACTAATATTACTAATAGTTTTCCAAACATTCTGAAGGGGGCTTACTCTTGGTATGCCACCTTTGATGTTACTCTGCAGAACTTTGGCCCCAGTTCTCTTCAGTGACATGCAGGGAGCTTTGTTTCTGAATTAGCCTTGTTGAGTGAGATTAAAATTCCCTGGCAGGCTTTCTTGACCACATTCACTAAGACTACGTGGTGTTCTGCATTTGGTTTAGAGACAGCCTGTTTCATTAGGGAATTGGCCAGGCCTCTCCCTTCCCTTCTGACCTGTGAATTACACCCATTCCTGTTTCCTTTCCTTCCCTTCCTTCTCCCCTCCCCTCCCTTCCCCTTCCCACCCTTCCCCTCCCTTTCCTTTCTCCCTCCCTCCTTCCCTCCCTCCCTACCTCCACCATTCCTCCTCTTCTTTCTCTCCCTCCTAACCTCACTTCTTCCTTCCTTAAATAAAACAAAATATGTGGAACCTGCAGGTTGGTCAATAGACTCAGGACCCTCAGTTCATTTGAGGAGTGGTAGCAGTGGGTGGCAGGGGGCACCTGTTTACCATCTGAGCTGGCTTTTGGCTTGCCTTGGTTCTCTGGAACACAGTTGTCTCCGATGACCTTTCTTTTTACTTTGGGTCACTACCCTAAATGATGTTTTTCTTTGTTTGAGTCATAATGTCATGTATCCAAGTCTGGCCTTGAATTTGGTATGTAGCCAAGGATGCTCTTGAACTTCTGATCCTCCTTCCTCCACTTCTCAAGTACTGGGATTACAAGCATGTGCCACGATGGAGCATTATGTGATTAAAAAAAAAATTAATAAAAGTCTCATCCCTCAAGTGATTCTCTTTTCTTCAGTCTATAGGTAGGTGGTTCTCAGTGCTGGCTGCACAGTTCAAATCCTTAGAGCCTCTTTCCAACATATTGATGAATACAATGGCCCACAGACCATTCCAGTGAGCAGCCTGCATGCCCTGCTGAACCATTGTTCTGGTCCTGTCTTGCCACTGACTGGGACTTGGGGTTTTAAAACAGTTTCACCTCATCACACAAGGATTAGTGATAACTGCTCTCACTACCTCACAGGTAGGGCATAGAGAAAAAAAAAGAAATAAGGAAGAAACAATGAAGAGATAAGGAAGAGCTCTGAAAAGTTAAAAGTAACACACTAAGGACTCTGACCTCCTGATTCCTTTTCAGTCACTTTTTTTTTGAGTGGAGAATTGAGATTTAATTTGTACTCCATAGTGTGGCAGGGTGGGGGGGGAGGTAGGGGTCCTGCCTAGCATTCATAAAGCCCTTAGTTCAGTCTCCAGCACCACAAAAAATTATACATAATAAATTTATCCTTTTTGATATCTTTATTATTCAAAATTAGAAACATTGTATGGGCAAATATTGTTTTAGTATCCCATTTCCCTCCTCTTTGTCCCCAAGACACTGGGTAACCTCCTCAGTGGGCATGCTGGATCAACCTATGGGGTAGGGGGTTATGGATAGCGCATGTGGCAATTTTATCCTTTTATAGTATACAATTCAGTGGCTTTTTTAAAGTATATCTAGTATTGTGTAATCATCACTGTTGTTTAATCTTAGAAGTTGGTCATCATTTACCCCCCCCCAAAGAAAATGTACAGTCACAGCCCATTTTCCCTCTTCAGTTCGTGGCATCCACTAATCTATTTTCTGTCTATATGGGTTGGCCTATTTCTGGACATTTCATGCAAGTTGATCTACATAATACATGGCCTTTTGGGACTGACTTCTTTTCAGTATAATATTTTCAGGTTTCATCCATGTCATTGTATGGACCTGCTGTTCACTTTTATGGCTGCATTATATTCCTTTGGTGACATTTTGTTTAGCCATTCATTCATTGCTCAACACTGGTGGTGTTTCTACCTTTTAACTAGTGTGAACAGTGCTGCTGTGGGCATTCATTTAAAGTGTCAGTCTACTTTGCCACCTAGAATTGGAATTACTGTGCCTTAAAGAAGCTCTGTGTTGAAGCCTTGAAGGAACTGCCAGGCATTTCTAAAATGACAGTTCCAACTCCTGTCCTCCCAGCAATGAATGAGGATTCCAAATTCTTCACATCCTTGTGCTATTATCATCCTCTTCATCACAATGGTCAAGGGCATGGATGTGGTTTTGATGTGCACTTTCCTGAATGCTAAAGATGAATGCCTTTTCATGTACTTGGTAGCCATGTCTACATCATTTGAGCAGTTTCTCTTCAAACTCTTTCTCATTAAAACTTTTGTTATTAATTTATATGTGTGTGTATGTGTCTGTATGGCCCACCAGGGTCTCCTGCTATTGTAAACAAAGGCCAGATTCATGCACTAATTTGTTTTTCATTTCATTTTATTTTTTATATATAACAGGCTATACTCTTTAATTCCTTCATCCCTGCTCCTGTTTCCCTGGGAGCCCTTCTCAATGGGGTTATGGTATTCACTGGGGATGGGGTAATGTAGGCCTCAGTCAGTCCCTGTGAGGTAGTAGGGGTACCATGCCTCAGGATATTCCTATCCACTCTTTGACTCTTACAGTCTTAATACCCCCTCTTCTACAATGTTCCCTGAGGCATGGCAGGCCTGTTGGCAGGGTGATTTAGGTTGAGTTCTCTTGATTCTGCTTCGATGGGTTTTGATTGAATGCCATGTCAGTCACTATCATCTAGAAGCTGGGTGTGAAACTAGCTAGCAGTAAGAGCAGTATTCATGTAGCTACTCCTCTGCAATTTCTCCTGGGCCCTAGCAGATGTGATTACATGAACTTTTTTTGCTCTGTGTGGGTGCCATCCCACAGTTGTGGGCAGGGGAGAAGATAAGCAAGCTCTCTGGGGTTTATTCTAATAAACGCTTTCATCCTGTGTTACAGAGATAAAATACCTGAGATAATCACCTTATAGAAACAAAGATTTTTCTTGACTCATGGTCTCAGAAGTTTCAGTTCATGGTTGCCTGGCTCTTGCTTTTTGGCCTTTGACAAGACAGAGCATTGTGATGAGAATGTATGGTAGGAAGTTCATTCATATCTTGACATCCAGGAATCAGAACTGGGTAAGAGACAGATGTAGGGATGAAGGGGCAGAGAGAGTCAGAAAGGCAGGCAAGGGTTCCAGGATCCCCTCAGGGGCACACTGCCAATGACCTAACTTTTTTCTGTTAAGTCCCACCTCCTAAAGGGTCTCCCTCCCCCCACCATAGACCCACAGTCTGGTGACTAAGCCATTAACACATGGGGCCTGGAAGGATCTTTATCAAAACATAACCAGTAGTATAGTTTAGCAAGTGGTCAAAACTCTCAGATCATTGCTCCCCAGTGTGTGAGTGCTGAGTGGGATGCCCTATCTCATACCCCTAGGACCTAGAGCCAACTGACTTGACTTGAAGACAAACCGAGTGTTTAGAAATTCCAAGGGGAGGGTCATTCTTTCTGGGTCCTAGTACTGCTTAGATACCAGCAGAGAAAACTTTGATGGACTGAGTAGGTGAAAGGAACTGAGCCAGGAAAGAAGTTTGGGCAGAAGTCAGAAGGTGTTCTAATGTAGCCGATAAGTCAATGAATGTATGCATGTATTTTTGTATTACTCTGTAATAATTTCATATTTAAATATATCAATTTATGGAGTAAAATGTAGTAACTGGATAAGTATATATTAGTGGTCTGTACTAATAAAATCAAAGCAGGGAACATTTCCATCTCAAACATTTAGAAGTTTAGGTAATTATAATTGTGCATATTTATAATGTATGATATGTGATATAATCCAATTTATGTACTTAACACTTCTTTATCACTTTATGTTTGGCAACTTTATATTATAGAAAATTGAAAATATATACAAAAACAAAATATATTGTAATGCATTTGTCACCCATTTTCAACAATTGTTAACTCATGGCTCCTTTGTTAAATCAATACATCTCACTCTACCTCAAGTTCATACTTGGCAAACAGAAACAACTATCCCTGGATTGTTTTGAAAACTAGCAAACTCCTTTAATATTTATTTATTTATTTATTTATTTATTTATTTATTTATTTACAAGAGAAAGCGAGAGAAAGAGGTAGATAAAAAAGAAAACTAGAAATATCCTGAAATCTTAAAAGAAAAAAAGAGGTAGATAGAGAGAAGGGAGGCATGCCTGGGACTCTAGCCATTGCAAACAAACTCCAGATACATACACCACCTTGTATATCTGGCTTTATTTGGGTGCTTGGGAATCAAACCCAGCTCCTTAGGTTTTGCAGGCAAGTGCCTTAACAACTGAGTGATCTCTCCAGCTCAAACTCCTATAATTTTAATTGTTAATATTTCCTTGTGCATCCCTAAAATGTAAGGACACACATACTATAACATCATAATTATACCCATCATAATTAATGGTAAATTCCTAATATTATATGTCTAGTCCGCAGAGTAGACTTTCAATCCAGCTAGTTTGCAGTTCTAGACTCTCTAACATCGATAGCCTTTCTTGGGCTGGGGAGATGGTTCAGTGGTTAAAGGTGTTTGCTTGCAAAGTTTCCCTGCTGTGGTTCAATTCCCCTGCACCCACTTACAGCTGGATGCAAAATGGTATGTGCATCGGTGATTCCAGCTCAGCTACAATAATGGATGGTAAAGCCAGTAGAATCATAGCTTGTGAGCCAGCTAGTCTGATGTGTGTTTGCAGTAGAAAGAGACCCTCTCATCTCTCAGAGAAGGTGAAGCACACACACCTCAAAGTTGTCCTCTGACCTCTGCACACCTACCATGTCTTGTACACCTATATACACCCACATCCTCTCCCCCAAAACTAAATAAATGTTCCAAAGCCTTTCTTTCTCAGAGCCTATTTCATATTGTAAAATGATGACAATCTTAATTCTTAAGGGGTACCCGGTAAAGATTAGCCAAGGTTCAAGAGATGAGCCACCACAGTCATATCGTGGAGGATCCATATGGAATCCCACAGAGAATGACGGGATGAACAAGGGAGCCACAGCCATTCAATCAACACAGTATAAGCCAGTGAGACAGAAACCAACGCTTTTTGACACAAAAGAACCCCTAAGCTCACAAAATTAAAGTGGCCTTAATACTCACCCATCACGACTAAGGGAACTGAGCGGAAGAGGGGTTGGAAGATTGTGAGAGCCGTGGTGGGCGAGAGTATCAGAGGCATGGCACCCCTCAGTAACAACACACTAGGGCTAGAAGGACCGGGCTGAGTACTAGGCTATCCATGGTCCCCTGCCACAAGGACTGATCCAGACGGCCCATGGAGGAGGATATCCAGCTGACTAGGGATGGGGTGGGGAGCAATGAGGAATTGGGGATAACAACTCATGGTTTGCCCACTAAATAATGAAACTCATTATGGACAATATATATTAAAAAAGATTAGCTAAGGTTATTTATTAATAATGTAAAGCATTCCAGTTGCTCTGAGAATGGTTTTGACTTAAAATCAAGAGGCATTTTTGGAGCCCAGGAAATGAATATTTACAAAGTGACTAAAAAAGCTATAAGAGATCACTGGTGTAAGTTGGGAAATGGAGCTAGAAATGACAGAGGGTCCTTATCATTTCCTTCCACTGTATGTGGCTTATTTCCCCTGAGGTTCCTGTTTGCCATGGTAGAAACTTGTTTATATTGAAAAGCTCCCCTTCTTTCCTGGAATAGAGAAGAGATGGGGGTGGTAAATGCTGGAAGCTGTTCAGGGTAGGAAAGGGCACTGCACTTGAAGGAGTGGTTACCTTCAGAGTCCATACTCAAGAGTGAGGTACCACCCAGGTTCCCTGAGTGATTATAGAGTGTAGAGTCTGTGGACATGAGACATGCCTTCTGAATTGTGCTGTCCTCAGAAATTCCCCCTTGTACTGATGTGGCCTGCTCCAGACATCAGCTGAGAGGTCTTTAATAAAAATGAAACCTAAAGGAGAAATTATAAAGTATCTGATTTTAACCTAAAGTGAGAGAATACCAGATGTTTCATTCTGTCTGAGGGTCTGAGTGAGGAAAAGCAGTTAGCAGCTGCTACTGATTTAGCAACAGACACCTGCTAAACAAAAAATCTGTAAAACCAGCCAGGCTTGGCAACAGAAATGTGTACACTACTTCTCAGGCATTTCTGAGAATTGTAAATTATGCTGGCTTAGAATGGCAAGCGGGGGGGGGGGGTAACAGAAACTGAATATGCTCATCTCTACCAGTAATGTAGTTGTCTGAGATGCAAGTAATTTAGTTTTGGTCTCCTTGAACAGAGAGGAAGATTCTTCATGATGCATGGTTGCTCTCTGTTTCTGGTGTGGTAACAGATCATCCTCTGGGGGATATCCCATATGGGCAGAGAGGGCTGAAGTATCACTAGGCAGCATGCATGTCCCCTCCACTGAAGACAGTGAGTCACAATGTAGAACGAAGCCTCAACTCAACTCTAGGCTCACCTTAACTCCATTCTGAGCCACTTCCAGACTATTGACTGTAGTCATGGTCTGGACACCTGCTGAGTTTGTGCTTTACTTGACTGGGAAGGAAGCTTATCCATGCTCCATGGTTGTATGCCTTCTGGACGCCTTTTCCAAATGGCCATTTACTACTGCATTCCGCACCCATTTTCCTGAGGCCCACAGTGAAGCACAAACATCAAGAATGTAGGGATCCATGAAGAGGGCTTTAGCTATCTGAAGTATGTGGGGTGTATGTGTTTGGAATGGAGGATGCCCAGTTCCACACTGAGGGGTTGTTCAAGATATGACTGATTGGAAAGAAGGTCAATTTGTAGGTCCTGTGCATGTTGTTGAAAGAACTGGGCAACTCCAATTTATGTCTCATACCACATTCCCTGCATATGAATGCCATTTTTTAGTTTCCAAGCTTGGCAACAGGTCATCTGTCACTGGACCAAAATGGACCTTGTTCTGTTTCCAGACTTGAGCAAAAGGGGGTGGCAGCTTTCCTTGTGGAACAGGGGCTTGAATATGTCTTTGGCAGATGCATGGCCAGGGCTGGCTTGAGAAAATGCCTTCTGGAGCACTGGCCTGGCAAGGTACTTCAGTGTGGTTAAAGACATAGCCTGATTCCAGAGCTATAGCTGACAGAACCTTCTTTTGCCTTTGACTGAGTGGACCCTTAAGTGAGAATAATCATTCTAGGTATGTTGGTTGATCTTTCTTTGTTTTGTTTTCTTTTTCATTTTACATCCTGTGACCTATACTGTCACAGAGGAAAAGGAGGAGTGAGTCAAGGATAGACATAACATTAGGATGTCCACTCTTTAGCAAGAATTGTAGGAGTTTCCCCTTCTTTTGGATATGGGAGACACCATGTGACCTTCAGTTGGCTCCAACAAGTGGAGTAATCATAGTACAAATACATATAATGCCAGTCTGCTGTGTTAAGTCTCCCAAGGGCTGGGCATGGTGATGCACACCAATAATCCTAACCCTTGGGAGGCTGAGGCAAAAAGATGGTGAACTCAAGACCAATTCTGGGCTGCAAAGTGAGTTTGAGGCAAGCTCTGGCTACAAAGCAAAACCCTGTCTCAAATGGATTGGGGAGAAAACAGACAGGTTTTAAGTAGGATACAACATGATTCCATTTGTTTTTTAGAAATACCGTTAGTAGAATGGGATTGAAAATCAGGCAAATACTGCATGATGTCTTTCATATATAGAGCTTACACATATGACATGAAAGCAGAAGCAAGCTTTTTGAGAAGACAAAGGGGACTAACAGGAGGTCAGTATGGGGGGCAGGAGAAGTTCATGGCAAGTAGATATGGTCAAAGACCATGATCTACTTGAGTAAAAATGTCAGGAAACCCATCACTCTGTACCACAGATATACATTAATAAAAATAAAAATGACCTTTTCTCAAGCAAAACAAAGTAATACAACCAGCCCAGGACTCTGCCCATAGTGCAGTGCATTTAGTTGTATTCCCAGCTCTTAAGAAAGCAGTCAACTGGACCTTTAATGCACAAGCCAGCCACCAACCCACAAAAGTTTCATTTCCGATTTACTTTAGTAATTCAAACCTGCAAGGATATCACAGTTCAGATAATCTCAATTACAGGATTATTGATTTTACCTTAAAATCTAAGACCTGTATCAATAATTATAAAAAAAAAACCTGGTGACCAAAGAGAGGATGTCTTCTTACCACATGGTATTTTCTTAGAGGTCTTAGGCTGTGTATACATTTTCCTTTTATGCATGGGGTGTTGGTTTTTGGTTGTCATGACATTTACCTGAGAGACAATTTGAAGGGAGGAAAGATTTGTTTTGCCAATGCTTTCAGTACATGGTTGGCTGAACCCATTACTTTCTAGATTTGTGATGAGGCAGAGCAACGTGGTGGAGAGGCATGGTGGAACAGAGCTGCTCACCTGTGGCAGTCAAGAATCAAAGAGTGATGGGAAGGAGGAAGGATGAGAGAAAGGGACTAGAGACCAGGTACCTTTCCAGGGCTTATCTTTTTTTGTTTTGTTTTGTTTTTGTTTTTCGAGATAGGGTCTCACTCTAGCCCAGGCTGACCTGGAATTCACTATGGAGTCTCAGGGTGGCCTTGAACTCATGGCGATCCTCCTACCTCTGCCTCCCGAGTGCTGGGATTAAAGGCGTGCGCCACCACGCCCGGCTTCTGGGGCATATCTTCAGTGACCCATTTCTTCCATCTAGGCCCCAATGTTCCAGGAAGGTCATCATATTATGAATCCATCAGTGACTTATTGATTAGGTCAAAGCCCTTGGGATCCAGACACATTTGGATCCACTAGCTGAGGACCAAGCCTTCAGCATACGAGCTTTCGGGAGAACACTCCAAACCATAATGCATGGACTCCATGGATGAAGGAGGTGGATAAGGCTTGACTCCCACTCACTCCAAATGCCAGCCTGCACAAAAGTGCTTCTTTCTCATCACAGGTGTAACTTCTCTGTGTCTCTTGAACTGCCACATTTTAGTTCAGGTTGTGAGCTCCAAGTTAGAGTATTTGCTTTTTTATTTTTACTTTTTCTTTTTCTTGTGGTAAGGGGTACAGCATCAGTCATTTACCTGTGGACCTTATTCAATTCTTCTCCCTCAACATATGTTTCTTTTGTCAGATAGTTTCACTCTGTATTGTTTTAGCTTTTCTTTGAAAAAATAACATAATTTTGTCATCCATTTTCATATTTATCATTTTCTTTGTTCATTGCTATGATTTGGAGGCTTCATATGTTTACATGTAATCTCCATTGTGATATAGTAGTATGATGAAAATTTAATGTGACTGTGGTGTTTAGAGGTAGGACCTTGGGAAAGTGATTAGGATTGGATAGGAGCATTAGCCTCTTGGTCCTATGATTGAATCTTTTTTTTTTTTGGAAGATCATTCAATAATATTTATTACAAAAATTATTCATTTATACATACCTTGATGGCTTTATAAGAAGAGGGACAAAGACCAGACCTCCATGAATAATACCTTTCTTTCTTTAAAGTTCTTTGAACCAATCATTGGCTTATTTCTCTGTGTATTTAGTTTTTATTTTAAATGTTTTTATTGTTGCTTTACTGTCCCTTGCTTATTTTCCTTGGAATTTTATTTGTGGTGATCATTTTAAGTCCTGAATTTCTCTAGAGAGAACTTGTCTTTATTCTTACTAGCCACAGGGGCTCCAGTTCATGCCAAATGAAACCCTAATGTTTTTAGATTACTCAAGTAGTAATGGTTCAGACTGTGTGTGAGTCCACAGGAGGGCTGCCTTATAGTTTCAAGTGTTTAGTCAAGATACCTATTTTCTTCCCATGACTCTAACTCAGTATTAAGATTTGAGACTGGACTTTCACTGTGATTCTAAATGAAGAGATTCCTTTTTCTAGTACATTTCTACATGGAAGTGTAGCTTTTAGGGGGCATAGCTTTATGAAAATTATCTCTTATAGATTCTTTGGGCTTTGTTCTCATTCCCTAGTCTTCACTGGTTTGTAGATAACAAAGCTCACATTCAGTTGGCTACGTAAATGAATTTTTGGGTGAAAATTGAATTTAATATGGCCTGGGAGATGGCTCAGTGGATAGAATTACTTGCTGTGCTAGGATGAATACCTTAGTTCTTATTCCAGGACTCATGTAAAAGCTGGAAGGTATGGTGGGCTTCTGCAATCCCAGCATGCCTATAGTGAGAGTGGAGGCAGAGATAGGAAGATGTACTGGAAGCTTGTGAGCAAGCTAACTTTGAGAATTGAGCAGTGAACAGTGAGATACCCTGCCTCGAACAAGGTGGAAGGGAAGATCCAACACTTGAAAGTTGTCCTCTGACATACCATATGTATAGCACATGTATGTAGGTGCACATGCATGTGTATGTGCATGTGCCAATGGAGAGGTTGACATTGGATGTCTTCTTCCTCAGTTGCTCTCCATGTTATTTCCTGAGGCAGGGTCTCTCACTTGAGCCCACGGCTCACTGATTCGACTAGTCCAGCTAGCTGGCTTGCCCCTGGCAATCCCTTGTTTCCTTTTCCTATGTTGCTGGGATTGCAGCAGGCTGCCAGGCCTACCCAGCATTTATATGCTTGTTGGGGATGTGAAATTAGTTCATCACACTTGCAGGGCCAGTGCTTTATTCACTGTGTCATTTCCCCATCTCAGATATTGAAGGTTTTTAAAAAAAATTTTTTTAAGGTAGGGTCTCGCTCTAGCCCAGGCTCACCTGGATCTCAAATTCACGGTGATTCATGATCTCAAACTCTGCTTCTGAGTGCTGGGATTAAAGGCTTGTGCCACCAAGCCTGGTGATATTTCAGTTTTGATGAGTTGCTTATTAGTGTTATTTTATGGACTGATCCACATTCTGGATTTGTCTTTTTCCTTATTTTTAGTATTCTCTGAATACACTGTGCCTGGCTTATTTAACTAGCTCTTTGTGGATGACCATTTAGGTAGTCGTCCTTTTGTGTTACCTTGAATAAGTAATTTTTGAGGCAGGATCTCACTTTAGCTCAGGCTGACCTGGAATTCACTATGTAATCTCAGTGTGGCCTTGAACTCATAGCAGACCTCCTACCTCTGCCTCCCAAGTGCTGGGATTAAAGGTTTTGCTCACACCTGGCTAAATTTTTTTTTAATAAGACAACATTTTTATTTATTTGCAAAGAAAAAGGGGGAGGAGAGAGAAAGAGGCCATTTTGCCTCTGCAAGGAACTCCAGTCATATCTGCCACTTAGTTCATCTGGTTTACAGGGTTACTGGAGAATCCAGCAAGGCTTTCAGGCTTTATAAGCAAGAACCTTAACTGCTGAGCCATCTCTCCAGCCCCCAAAGCCAAACTTTCCTGAAAGGAACAGTACCAAGAAGAAGCATAGCCTCACTGGTTGTATCCTTGTCTTTTTTGACTGGAAGACATTTTGAGAAGCTAAAGTGTATGTCTAAGCTGAGACCAGGGTAATTTCTTTGTGACTACATACCATCATTTTGTACCTCATCATTAGGCATGAATTCTATTAGTGATACCAAATCTCCTGAGGTATGGTGTAGGCTTCCTTGATTGACAGCATTCACCCCACCTTCATACAGTTATTCTCACTTCAGCCTGTCTTTTCCTCTTCATGTTCCAGGAGCCCAAAGGGAACACTTTCCTCTGTGCATTGGTTCTGGGCCCTCCTGATTGCTTCCAGTCTCTGAGCAACTAGCACCTCCTGCCCTTCTTGCTGTTTCAGCCCCTCTCTGTCCACTGGCTCTTTCCGTCAGCCCACAAATGTGTTCAAGTGTTCTCACTCATAACAATTATGTTTCTATATTGCTACTACCTCTTAGTTGTAGCTTCCACCTCTCCCCATCCACCTCATCTTCTTGAAAAATTATAGTGGAGGGGATAAAATGTTCCTTTGGTGTGGTCAGGGAACATGGGAATATTTTTGTGCAGTTTAGAATTTTATCCTTTTAAAATGTTGTGTTTTCCTATGTACTATGTCTGTGTTGTTTTGTAGCGTAATTACACATGTGTATCATTTCCCTTTCTAACATGTCTCTCAGCTTTCTTGCGGTTCCGATCTACATTTCCCCTAAACTCTGAGTATCACTACTAGGTTGTCTGGCTGGCATTGCAGCATTATCCAGCTTGTTCTCGTGTATGCCACCTCTTCCAGTCTTTCAACCTTTGATTGTAGGCCCTAGCATTAGCAGAAGCCCCTAAATTCAGCCACCTAAGTTATTAGCCTAAGTGTCGTGCTGACTCATTTTCTTGTCAATTCATTGCTTCTGGCTATTCACTGTCTCTACTTTCTCTCACACCTGCCCATCCTATCTTCTCTCAGCCTGTGCCCACAACTGGATTTCAGTATTGCTGTCACCAGTCCCGACTTGGTTTCTCTGCTTCCAGTAGAATCCTCTGTACACAGCTGCCAACAGGAGCCCATGATAATTGTGCATCATACACAAGCCTTTCTCTCAAACGGAAAACCAAGTCAAAGCCAAGCCTTGCTCTCCAGGGCTTCCCATTATCTTTTGCTGCACTGGTATTCCCATGTAGACTATAGTCCCATCCCACAAGGTGTCTTCATCATTGCTAGGTAGGAAGAGTCAGGCATGTTACTGCTGAGATGACAGTGAGAATGATCATTGCAAGTGAGCCACATTGACTTTGCTTTGAGAAATAGGCTTCCAGTGAGAAATACTGGCCTAGAGATCTAAGTACCCCAGTAATCATCTGTTGAATGGACTTGTATGTGATTGAGACCTGTGGGCAGGCACGAGGATCTCCATCACTTGCAGCTCCAGGCTCCTGACTAAAACTCCAGCTTTAGAGCCAGGGAGACTTGGCCTTAATTCTTATGGACAGGGCTTGAAATTCTAGCTTTACAATTTCCTGGCAGGAGTGATGTAGAAATGAATGGGAAGGATTGTGATAGCTGACGTTTATTATTGAGGACATATATGTCACCACTGGGGCAAGAACTTATGCGCACAATATTTCACCTCATTTCCCCACAACCTGATGAGGTAGACTGTCATCATTTCCCTTTTATGAATGAGTCAGCTGAGGCTTGGCCAGATTAAGTGATTTGCCCCAAATTGCATAGCAAATAAATGATGGAGATGGAATTTCACTACAAGCTGCCTGACTTGAGACTGGGAGAAGTTGCTCAGTAAAGTCAGTAAAGTCAGGAACCTAGATAAGATTGCCTAGTGAAGAGACTAGACAGAGAAGAGATCCAGAGAATTGGTTCTGATTCCTTTCAATATTTAGAGGTGAGGCACATAATGCAGGCACAGAGAAAGAGTAGTGTCCTAGCAGCCTAGTGAAGAAGGGAGCTGGAGGAAGCTTGAGGAGGAGGGTGTTGCAGTCAGCTTTCTAGTTGCTGCGCAGGAAGAACCCAAACAAAAGCGGCTTGTGGAGGAATGGGTTTATTTGGCTTACGGACTCGAGGGAAGACTCTATTCTGGCAGGGAAAACGATGGCATGAGCGGAGGGGTGGACATCACCTCCGCCACAGCACTGGAAATAGTGACAGGAAGGTGTGCCAAACTCTGGCAAGGGGAAGCTGGCTTATAACCCCATAAACCCGCCCCTAACAACACAGCTTCATCGAGGTTGTAAAACCCAAACTGCCATCAGCTGAGGATCGATCTATCAGAACACATTCAATTGTTTGTGGGGGACACCTGTATCAAACCATGACAGAGGGAATAATCACTTATATCCAATGCTACTGGTCAATTGAGTAAGGTGAGGGGGCCTGGACTGGCACATCTAGTTGCCTGGGTTGTTAACTGTGCAAGGGGTTGGTGGGGCATAACTTTCTAATCATTTGGCAGGGGGATGAGTGTGGCAGAAGGATATTTAGGTATAACTCATGCAAGGACACCATAAGAGCCAGATTTTACAATATATTGTGTTGCTCACTGGTATCAGGAGCATGCAAATCATTAGTAACCTCAGCAGAAGTAGTTTGGATACAACAATGAGAGTGAAAATTTGGTTGGAACCCTTTAAAGGAGCAGTGATGGCAACAGTGACTAGAGACGGATCTTTTGGAAACTTTTGCTCTGTGCACAGGCCAAGTGTTAGAGGTGGTATATGGATGGAGGAAGAGATGTGGAGTGTCTTTGTTTCATTAGCTGAAAGATACCATAATATGGTTGTTTCCTGATGGAAATGAGCTAGTGACAGATGGGGCCAATGCTGCTGTGACATCCTTGTGGATGTAAGAAAGGATAGAATTTACTTAATGAATGGTAGCAGAAAGAGCCTTAGGCAGCAGCAAGTGACTTCCTGCATACTAGCAGGAGGTTTGGAGCCCTGCAGATGGCTGCAGGTGTAAGCTCCCTCCCTTAGGAGCCTCTTTTCCTCTTTAAAGGGAGAAAGAGATGGGGAAGTTGGAGGAGAGCAGATAATGGGACGTAAATACTGTAGAGAAAGGCCAGGGAGTGGCCTCCGGAATAGAGTTGACTTACAGGGCGTCATTAAGGGCCTGCTCACAGGTTGCTGTCATGAATTTAAAGAGTTACCAGCATGACCATATTTCCGTGTTTATCCAGTCATGCTTACTTGCATGGGTATGGGACATGAGGGAGAGAGCTGGGTGTCATAGCAATACAGTTTGCAGTGAGGAGGGAGAGAGAGGGTGGGGAGAAACTGTCTGCAGAATTCACATGTACAGAAGGAAGGGCTGGACCGTGACCTCAGTGCTGGGGTGATGTAGAGGTAAGGGTGGGAGGTGGGTGAGGAGTAGTGAGTGAGGGGTAGGTAGAACTGATGTGAGATTTTAGGTCCAGGGAGGGATTAGATTCCATAAAGATGTAGGAGATCCCAGGCCTGTGGACCCCAACTTTTTTGTCCTTGTCCAAGTTAAAAAAGAAAATGTAGTCTCAGAAAATGGTCAATTATGAGTTATAAGGTTTATTTTAGGGAGAGTTAGGATATAGAGGGAAGGCTAGCAGGGAGGCCCAAGCCAAAAGAAACTCTCCCCCTTCCTAGCCCAGCAGGAAAGCTGAGGCTGTGTGTGTGTGGGGGAGATGGAGACACAGTCTACCCTCATATCTCCAGGGTAAAAGTCTCTAGGAAAGGCAGGCATACACACATGCACACACTTTGGAAGGAAAACAAGGAGACTCTAAGCTACATGATCCCCCTTGCATGGTGGAGGCAGGTTCAGAGAACACCATGAGAATAAGGGACTCAGAGCTTAAAGAGGTATCACACATGTAGCACAGCAGGAGAGCATTCAAAACTAAAACAGGAAAGTGCCCAGACCAAAAGAAATCCTTCCCAGCCTTCCCAGGCTAGGACAGCAGGGAGAGGAGATCCAGAGAGACATTTACACATGTGCCAATTGGGATCAAGAGAAAAAGTTTACAGATACACTCGCCAGGCCCATGTATGGAACAAACATCCAGTTAGCATAGCCTCATCATAAAACTCAGGTGTGTAAGGGAGAGACCAGATTGCCTGGTAGGCTCAGGAAGCTGACTCAGGAAGCTGACTTAGGAAGATCCAAGCAACAGGTGTGCTAAGCCCAGGAAAACTTGAAGAAGCAGAAAGCAACTGCTGAGGGTTGCTTGCAGCTGGCTTGGATGAGACTGGATCAGACTTGAGTTCTATTTCTGCCAGTGCAAGCAAGGTGCCATTTCCGTGGGCCTCTGCCATTGGCAGGACCAGCAGACAGGAGGTCCAGGTGCTTGGTAGGCAGTAAGGAGGGATAGATAGGTGGTGGAGAACAGAGTGCTTCATGGTGGTCGTGGATGGGTCACAGATGTGACTGTGAGAGTAATAAGGAAGGCTGCACAGAAATACGACCTTCCGGAGAATAGAGGGCAGTGTATCAGTAAGCCAGGGTACTATTTCCAGGTCAGCTGCTGCTATAAGCTGAGGTGCTGTCTTAAAGCAACTGAAGTACATCATCAGTGTATTGCTAAATATCAAAAACACAGAGATCTTGACCAAGAATGTTGGGAAGAGATGATACAGTGGCAGGAAGGTGGGAGACATCTTCACGGACTGTGGGGATCATGGCATGGATGGACAAGGTACATGTGGAGTAGGCCATCTGTGATGCTGTTATCTTAGGACTTGATGTTCCTATCAAGTTGGAGGTTACCAAGACAAGAACATTCTGGAAGGGATATCCATTTAGAAGCTACAGTGATGAACATAGAGGAGCCCTCCTGGCACAGTAGCATAAGAAGGTACGGGAGGAAAAGTACCCACCACTGAAGAGAGCTGTGAGGACAGCAGAGTTTCAGGGGGGTTGAACAAAGTGTTTGTTAAAAGGTGATAGTGAATGGGCCAGTTGAGAGAAGTGTTTGAGGATATGGGATACTCTGCTAGAGATGGCCACTGGGATTTGGAGGACAGATCGAAGGGCTTCAAGAACTGTAAAGGCATGAGAGGGTAAGAGGTGTACAGAACTGTAATTGAATTTTGAGTTCAGGAGTTGGAAAGTGATCTAGGAGTCTTGGACCTCTTTGGTGGCTGAAGTAAGTAGATATTGGAGTGCAGTAGTGTTATTTTCTCCTCCGGGGGCGCCATCGGCCACCACGAAGGGAAAACAGAGAAGCACAGGAGCGAGCTATCCGCTGTCCGCTGTCTCAGGGCTGGGGTCCACAGAGCTGGGGAGATGGCACAGGGGGGTCCAGCGGGACACAGAGGCGAGCAGATGTGTATTGTATATCCACGTGGTTCTTTATTCAATTGGGGGAACTTACATTCTATAGGAAAAGGGGGCCAAGGGGATGGGGAATGGGGAAGAGAAAAGGAGATTGGTTGATGGGGGTGGGGAGTTGGCACCCTGCACTGGGATAGGTGGGTGGGGACAACCTGAGAATACCTCATTTGGGGGCCTGATTGGCAGGAAATACGTGATTCTAGCCACGGTCCGTGGGGATGGGTACAAGGAAGTTTTTCTGATACCCAATGCCAGTCATGCTGAGATGGAAATGCTAGTTTCTGTGGCTAGCCCATGGGGTTGGGAGTCAGGGTAGGTGGAGCCGGAAAATGCCTACCGCATTATCGGGGTTTTACCTCACTCATACATCCTTAACCCTTTGTTCTCCGTGCCCTCAGTAGCAGCGCCAACACAGTAGGCTTGGTCTTGGTGTGTGGTGGTGTGGCTTGGCTGTCAAGGTTTAGAGGTGGGAGGAAGAAAGGTAGGTAATAGTGCTAAGGACAGGATCCATGTTTCTGCCAGCCAGGCTCCAGAATCCTCCTTAACTTTGCCACTCTGTATAGTGGTAAAGTTTTTTTTTTTTTAAATTTATTTTTATTATCCATAATTAGATACAATTAATAAGGGAATAATGTGTTGATGTCTCCAGTTCCCCTATTTCCCTCTTCCCTGTCCCTGGTCAGTTGGATATCGTCCTCCGTGGGCAGTCTGGATCAGTCTATGGGGTGGGGGGTTGTGAATAGCCTAGGAGTGAACCCGGTGCCACCCCCCTTCGCATGTTGTTACTGAGGTGGGCAATGTCTCTGGATATTCTCCCCCAC
>PVHP010013428.1:0-40946 GCA_004024765.1 Zapus hudsonius | reverse complement strand
AGGAACCAAGGATTTTCGACACAAGGACCTCTAAGCTCGCAACATTAAAGCAGCCTTATTACTCACCCACCACGACTCAGGGAACTGAGCGGAAGAGGGGGCGGAAAGATTGTGAGAGCCGTGGTGGGGGAGACTGTCCAGAGGCATGGCACCCATCAGTAACAACACACTTGGGCCAGGAAGACCGGGCTGAGTACTAGGATATACAGGATCCCTTGCCACAAGGACTAATACAGACAGCCCACGGAGGAGGATATACAACTGATCAGGGAGGGGGAGGGGGGGAAGCGGGGAATTCGGGATAACAACGCATGGTTTGCCCACTAAATAATGTAACTCATTATGGACAATAAATATATATTTAAAAAAAAATCTAAGCTCAGAAAACTTATTTGTTCAGATATGTATTTACCTGCTTACTTATTGTACTAGAACACTATAAAATAAAACTTAAAACAGCTTTTTTCATTGTTATTCCTTGTTTACTTCAAACCGCAGAGGGAATGCTTGTAATGAGATGGGCTTGCTTATTTGTGCTTGTTTTGAGAGTGTTTACATTGGAGTCCAGGCTGGCTTGCCAGTCACTATGTAACCCAGGTTGTTCTGTAATTTATGGCAATCCTCCTGCCTCAGTGCCTTCCTGGGCTCAGAGGCATAAACCACCAAGCCTGATCATTCCTATTTTTTTTAATACTTTGGGTGGTTAGCCTCACAAATCCACATTATTCTTTTTTTTTAAACTATTGCATTAGGGTTTTATCTTTTTATTTTTTATTTTTTGAGGTAGGGTCTCACTCTAGCCCAGGCTGACCTGGAATTCACTATGTAGTCTCAGGGTGGCCTTGAACTCACGGCAATCCTCCTACCTCTGCCTCCTGAGTGTTGGGATTAAAGGTGTGTGCCACCACGCCCTGGCTGGGATTTATCTTTTTAAAAAATATTTTATTTATTCAATTTCTAACAGAGAGAGAGAGAGAGAGAGAGAGAGAGAGAACAAGCACCAGGGCCACCACCTTGTGGGTCTGGCTTATGTGGGTCCTGGGGAATTGAACCCCAGGGCCTTAGGCACTGGAGGCAAGTGCCTTAACCACTGAGCCATCTCTCCAGCCCCAAATTATTCTTTAATGTGTCAATATTCGAAGGCTCTGATAACTCCTTGATAATTTGTGAATTTAGTATTTTCATCCACTCCTGTCTACCCTTCCACCTCCTGACTTTATTTCAGCTGTGATATTTAGTTACTTTGGTGGTTACACTGGTAATGTTTACCAAGAACTTAAAAGTCCTATATGGTCCCATCAACCTTGGCAGCTACTGGTACCCTGCTGTGTGTTGGGTGATTTGCAGATGCTGGAGAGTCTAATCTCTCCCTCCAGCCTTCCAGTTTCTCTCAGCTATACTATCCATCACTGTCAATGCTTTTGATGTTTACATCCAGCCTTTAGCACTTTCCATTTCTTCTGTGCAATGCTTTTGCCTTTAGCCTCTAGAATCTCTTTTTTTCTCTCTCTCTATTTTATTTGGAGGGAAGGTCTCCTTCTGTACCCCAGGCTGATCTGGAACTTACTATGTAGCCCAGGTTGGGCTCATACTCACAGAAATCCTCCTGCTTCAGTTTCCTGAGAATTGGGATTGCAGGCAAGAGTTACCACACCTGGTCCTTTTGAGATTTCTTGTCAGCAAATAGTACCTATCTTGTGATTACTATTATTGTAACCCAGTTCGTTTTGGGATAGCTTTGCCACCACCTCCACTGGAATGAGCTCAGATGGCCACAACTGGGTCCCCCTGCTTCTTTTGAATGTGAAAAGTCCCCCATTGTGTCATGTGTTTGAATAATCAATCCCCAGTTGGTGGCGCTGTTAGAAGGAGGAGTCTTGCTGGAGGAAGTGTGTCATAAGGGGCAGGCCTTTATGTGGTACAGCTCAGCCCTGCTACTCATTCTCGCATCTCTTTACAGCTTCCATACTGACACTATAATGGAAACTGAAAAGAAACTAAGCAAAAATAAACTGTTTTCAAATGAGATCGGGTGTGTTCAGAGTGGTATGGCCATAGAAAATCTCTGCTTTTAGAAGTTCTTTCTGGTTGGGTAGTTTGTCCCAGCAATGAGCAAGTAACTGATACAAATGTGATTCTTTACAACACATTTGTGAGCATGTCTCTCTGATTTCCCATAAATACAATGGTGTCTGTGATTTGAATTATGTTAGAAACAAGGGGAGAAAAGTCAATGAAGATGATCACGTCTATATCCTGACTGCCTAGTAAGGAAAGTGTTTTCACACTGAAGTAGAAGTTGAAGCTCTATGAAGGATTTTCTCCACATCCCTTTAGCACTGGGGATCAATTTAGCAGCCTTGCACCTGCTAGTCAGGTGATGGAGTCTCACTAAGGTGCCAGGTAGGACTTGAACTTACAACAATCCTCCTGCCACACGCCATGAATTGGTCTTGACTGAGCTCACTGATACTCCAATGCAAACTTCTGGGCTGCAGGCCACAGGAGAACTGTGGTTTCCCCCTTTTGTTCATAGGTGACTATATGAAGGAGCCCTCGAGATGCCTGAGAAACTCCCTTTTAATCATAATTTTATTGACTTCCCTTCTCTTTCTTGGTATGCCAATATTAAATCCACCAGGGAAACTGATTTCAATTATAGTGGGCGCCTTCCCCTTCCAGTTCATCAAATTACATATACACACTTCCGTGGAGGAGATCCAGTGTAATTCTTAGTACTGAGGCACACGGACAGGGTGCCAATTACTTAAGAAGTGCTCATTAAGAATTAGAAAGCAAATATAATTACCACATGCCAATTGCATAGGAAATAAGAATGCTTTGCAACAAAGCCAGGCTTATTTTATGTGTCCCCCATAGCTCTCACAGGATGCGTTCTTGCTTGTGTTTTTTTTTTCTTTTCACTCCACCAAATATAGGCCACATATAGCAGACATAGACTTACAAAGTAGGAAACACTCTAGACTGCTAACTTCTTATTCGTGTCTCTGGTACCAGCTGGACAGCAGTTCAGATTCTCCAAACATAACTGCTGGATCTTTTGAATACCTACTGTAAAAGGGAAGTCGTTCTTCATGCCCTGTGGGCTTTTTCTTGCTGTCACAAAAAGGTAAAAGGTATCCAGTAGCTTGAATGTGCCAGGGTAGTATTTAAATTTACAACAGTTTTAGGGCTGGAAATTATGTTACAGAAGTAATTTTTCATGAAATGTTTGCATTTTCTCTTGTTAGCATGAAGAAGCATCCTTAATAATGAGATAGGGGCCAGATCCTGAGAACAAAATAGGGGTAAATGCATGAAGTTTTCTTTTCTTTCATTTGGTTCTTTCATTTGGTTTAGTTATTTAGAGACAGAGGCTCACTCTGTAATGGAGGCTGGTCTTGAACTTGTAGCAGTCCTCTGCCTCAGCTTCCTAAGTGTTGGGATTACGCCTGGCTAGGCTTTGTTTAGAGTCTTATGCTGGAGGAAGGAATCAGGGCCATTTCTTCCTTTGGGTACCTTCTCTTGCTGCTAAGTTTCCATACTCTGAAGGAGTTCTTATCTTTTGAATTACCGGAGTGAAGGGAGCGAAGAGAATGTGAGATTTTTCCATGACTCTTCTGTCTACCCAGCCGCATGGAGAAGTGAGGAACAATAACGAAGTCTTCAGAGATTCTCTTTGCAGGAGTCAAGTTTTATCTGTCACCCATACATTATCAATGTCTACCATCTATAATCAATACCTATAATATAACAATTTACATCTCTCTTTTATTTTCTCAGTGTGCACGCATGCGTGCGTCATGTTCCTGTGTGTGAGTACTGGCTAGCATCGCCACGGTGCCTATGTGGAGATGAGGAGGCAACTTTTGAGTGTCAGTCCCTGCCTTTCATCTGTGTTAGCCAGGGTCCCTCACTGTTCACTGCTGCATTTGCCAGGCTAGCTGGCAGCAAGCTTCCAGGCTCTCCTCCCATCTCCATTTCCCTTCTCTATGTAGTTGCACTGGGATTACAGATGCTGACGCAGCTTCCGACTTTCCATGGGTTCTGGGGACTCGTGCTCCCGTATTCATGCTGGCATGACAAGTACTTCATCTACTGAGCCATCTCCCCAGACCCTATTATTATTATTATTATTATTATTATGATGATGATGATGATGATGATGCAGTGCTGGGAGCTAACCAGGGTCTCTAGTATGCTATGCAGACCCCCCTGTTTTTACTTTTTAATTTGTGTGTGCATACTTGCATGCACGTGTGTGCACACACATTAACGGGTAGGGATAAACAACCTTGGGAGTTGTTTCTCAAGTGCTGTCTACCCTTTTGGAGACAGGACACAGACACACACTGGCCTAGAACTCTCCAGTTAGGCTACAGAGATCCACCTGTTTCTGCCTTTCACTGCTGAGATTGCAGGCGTGCACCATCATACTGACTTTCTGACATGAGTTCTGAGATTGGAACTCAGGTCCTAATTCTTGTAAAAACACTTTACCCACTGCTATCTTCCTGGCCACTAAAAAAATCAGCTAAGTTGACTATGTTGGCCTTGAATTCACTATGTAGGCCAGGGAAGTTCCATTTTTAGTATTTCCAGGTTTTTGAGAGTTCAGACTCCATCTGCTCAAGGCAAGTGGATGATCTGGGGAAAGAAGTGATGTGTACAGTCCACTCACCTGCCCAGGTCCAAGCTCTGGAAGTCAGAACTGAGGAGGGCAGACAAAGTTCCTGTCCTGATTCTAGTAGGGAGACCAGAAGTACATTAACATGTCAGTGTCCAGTTGTCAGGAGTGCCAGGACGCAAAGGATAGTGGGGTCCGAGGTGACACTAAGCACCCACAGGCAGCTGCAGGGTGGGTGGGACTTGCAGCCGGTAGGGGCTCAGGGCCTGTGGGGCTCACTGTGATTCAAATGGCACCTGATGCCTTATTCATCAGACTTATGCTCTGATGAATGCAGACACACTTTTCACAGCAGCTGGAAGCTGCCCTCTGTCTTAACATCTGCCTAAGGACTTGATTTATTACTATTGTTACTATTACTGATACTGTTATCTCTGTGGACCATGGCAACAAAGTTTCCCTTGTTTCTAAATCTGATGCTAAAAGAAGTGTCCAAAACAGCTCTTGAGGACACCTGGGAGACAGTGTGGCAGAACGCTTAGGTCCCAGCCAGCACCTAAGGGCTTGCAGGTCCATCCAGCCCACTATGTATTTTATAGCACACACAAACTCAGAATGTATGCCTGGGTTTTTCCTTTTTTCTTTTTCCTCTTTCTATTTTTAAATGATTGGCCAATAAACAAAGTATTTTGAGGCATAAAAATTAGATGAAATTCAAATTTCGGTGTTCAGAATGTTTGTGTGTGTGTACACATGCACGTGGAGGTCAGAGGAGCACCTCAGGGTGTTGTTCCTCGCCTTCCATCTTGTTTGAAACAGGGTCTCTCTTGTGGTTTACGGCAGTGAATGCCAGTCTAGAAAGTGCTTTACCCACTGAGCCATCTCTCCCAGCCCCCACCGTGACTGTTCTCCCTACCTCTAGCTCTTTAAATTTTTGGTTGGTAAAGATATGCTCTCACCATGCAGCCCAGGCTGGTCTCCAACTTTTAATCCTCTTGCCTCAGTCTCCTGAATGCTAGGATTACAGACATACCTGCCTTTTTTTCTGCCTCTTACTACCAGACTGGATGTTGACTTTAGGAGCAGAGGCGAAAGGTGAACTTAGCCCAGGACCCCAATTACTCCGTGTGTCACACCCACCCAAAACATCTGTTGGTCTGTCTGGAAGAAACATTCCTTGTTTATTTCAAACACTGAGAAGTTTTGGTAGCAAACACTTTTTAGGGAATAAATTTGCAATTATGGTGAGGGCACTACCCATATTCAGAATGTACTTCTATCCAAATGGAATTCTTTATTCATGTGAATAATTCAATGTTTGACCAAGGAATTGCAATAAGTACTGGTGTCAGAAGTTTTTGCTCATCTACTTCATGAGTGACCTTCCACAACGTAAGCAACGTGGTGGGGCCTGTGTTCATGTTGTAGTGAGGGTTTTGGCTCCATGATCTCTAGTTTTCTTCTGGTAAACAGTGAGCATACTAGTAATGAATCATCTAACTGAGAGAAGTCCAGGTTCAATGGCAAGAAGTAAAAGAAAAAAAAAGGGGGGGATTTCATTTTCATTCAGTTTAATGGTCCAAGTCATAGAAGTAATTACATATTTTGCTATTATTATTCAAAGTGCCATATTTTATTGAATTATGCTGTGTGGTTGCATCTGAAAATTTTAAACAAAATTGGCATATGAAAGTAATAGTATTCTGTGGATAGACTGTTTCTGATAATTTTCAAATTGATCAAAGATGATGAATTGCAGTTGAAATGTTAAAGGTATTAAATTTCTATAGCAGTTTTTTAATAACAATATTAAAGAAGAAACAAGACAGGCAGACTGCAACCCCCACATTACTGGGGGTTGAACTTAGAGCTTCACACATGCCAGACAAGCACCCAAACACCGAACTTCATGCTTAATAGTCATTGAAGGTTCCCAGAAGCTTCATGTGTAGGTGATATCTATCAGTGTTTACCATCTAAGATAGCAAAACTGAGAAAATACCGTGTTTATTTTAAAATTAATTTAAATCCATTACTTTCAAGCATATACATTTTGATTAAAATGCCTTTCATTCTTAATTGTTTATTTAATTTTGAAACAGAGTCTGGTTGTGTAGCCCAGGTTGGTCTCCAGCTTGTGATCCTCCCGCTTCTGTCTCCTGTGTGCTGAGAGTCTAGGTATATGCCACCATGTTCGAATGAAGCTTTAAATTTTCAAATCAAAATATGTAGTGAGAAGTGTAGCATTATTTTATATTTTCTACAAGTCTCTATAATGTCAGATGAATTAGAAGACAGCTGGATTCTCATTTCTACGTTTGCATTAAGTCTGTCTTCATATCACCTGTTTTATAATCTCTGAGAAATTTCACTGTACAATGTGGGACAATAGAGTGAAAGTGACAATATCTTAGAATCATTGGAAACTTGTGTGTGTGTGTGTGTGTGTATGCTTTCTGGAGGCCAGAGGTTGACATAGGTGTCTTCCTCAAATAAGGGTGTCGTCCTTATTTATTGAGACAGTTTTCATTAAACCTAGAGGTCACCGATGCACCTAGTCTAGCCCTGGGAATATGTAAGGCTCTGCCTCCAAAGCCCTGAGATTAGAGGCCTGTGCCAGCATTTACATGGATGCTTGCAGATCCTAGCTCCCATTTGAACAGCAAGTGCTTTACTGACCAAGCCATCACCCCAACCCCCAGAAAATAGCTGTGACTCATGCTTGGTGGATTTTGAATAGACCCTGGAGTCCCCAAACCACACTTTGAGAACCTCTGACATTGCAAGTGTGCACGGATGGTGCTTTCTTAGTGAGTGTGAATTGGTGACAATACTGTGATCAATAGAGTGGCTGAGACAGTGGTCCCGGAGCCAAGGGTGAGTGTGATGGCTATAGGGTTGGGGTGACATTGGAAACTGAGGCAGCAGATGTGCGCAAAGCCAGCAACACAGAACTGTTTGGATGGGCTGAAAACCACTTCCTTGGAAGTTGGGCTGCCCAGGAGGATTAAGGGAAATGGAATATCAAGTGAGCATTTAGAGCTTGCATGGGAGAGGAGACAAGGTACAGCACCACTGTAGAGAGATTATGCTTGTCACCCTTTCTGTAAGGTGCAGGCCTCATTTTTCACAAGAATGAACAGGAACAGATACTCTGATAGATATGGTATAGGGGAGTGTGCTTCCCAGGCTGAAGAGGAGAGTTGGCCCATCTGGCTTGGTTTACCACTTCTTCTTCCTGTTCCCAGCCACACCCAGCCAACCCTGAGGCATAGCCACAGACCCTGAACACCCGGGAAGAGGGCAGGAATCTAACTGAAAGCCATCAGCTGAGCTGGGATCAATACCCAAGGTCTGTCCTTGGCGCCTGTCTGTGGAGGATGCATACCCGAGGCCACTTGTGATAGGATCCTGATGACATCAGTGCCTTGGGCCTGGGGTCGGGGGAATAGGGGGCGTGAGTACCAGAGATGAGGCTCAGAATCAGGGCTTATGTTTTCAGTCTTGTGCCTGGGCCAGGCATTGGCCATAGGTAGACACTGGTAAAGAGTGAATGATTAACACTAATTAGCATTCATTGAGCACTTATTATATCCCAGGCATTCTATGAAGCACTTTCCAAGAATAACGTTTCATCCTCACAAAACCTTCATGAGGTTTTATGACTTCCCACATTATTACAGAAAAAAAAAAATAACTTAGAGAAAAAGCCGGGCATGACAATGCACTTGGGAGGTGGAGGCCATGTTCAAGATCGTCCTTGGTTATATAGTGAATTGGATAGGCTTGCCTAGGGTACATGAGGCCCTGCCTAAAAGAATAAAGAAGAGGGAAATAAAGAGAAAGAGAACTAAGGAAGAGGGAAGGAGGCAGGGAGGTGGAGAGAGTCCTGGGGAAATCAAGGGAGTGGAGCACAGGTGCTGCGGGAGCATGCTGTCTGGAATTCTCTATGTAAGACAGTCATACAAAGTTTCCTTGGACTTTAAAGTTCAAAATATTTTAGTGACTGTGACAGTCACTAGCAATGAATATTCTATTCACCGGGGAGTCCCCCTTCTCTCTTGCTAAACGAACTCCACTTTCATTCAAGGTGTCTGGTGCCTGTGGGTATAAGGGGAGGTTAAATCCCTCTCTAGATCCAGTGGATCAATCTTAGCTGGCAGAAGCCTAACAGGAGGATTGCTTCCTGTTGCCAGGAAAGGAAACACAAAGAATTATAGCCAGGACGGAAGTTTCCTTAGAAAATGTTATTTGTGCTGGGCATGGTGACGCATGCCTTTAATCCCAGCACTCGGGAGGCAGAGGTAGGAGGATCGCCATGAGTTCAAGGCCACCCTGAGACTACATAGTGAATTCCAGGTCAGCCTGGACTAGAGCAAGACCCTACCTTGAAAAACAAAAAAAAAAAAAAAAAAAAAAAGAAAATGTTATTTGCACCTGATGATAGAGATACATGGGAAGAAACAATGCCTTTTCTTTTCTTCATGTTGTCAGGACTCCTGTGATACCTGTGATGATGCTGTGATACTTGTGATAACTGTGATACCTGTGATACTGTGATAACTGTGAAAAATTAATAATTAGCACTTTAGCTCTGCCACATAGATCAGATATGAACTGGAGTTTATCATCAGAACTATTAGACCTAGAAACCTTTGCAAAAAAATAAAGCAAATGTTATAAAGTCAGTGGTACAGACTAGATGGCATATACATGAAAATATTTTGAAAACTGATTTCAACTATAGTGTTTGTGTGTGTGGTGTGTGCATGTGTGTGCAAGTGTGTGCATGTGCATGTGGACGTGTGAGTGTGTGTGTGCACATGTGTCTTGTGTGTGTGTGTGTGTGTGTGGTGTGTGGTGTGTGGTGTGTGTGTGTATATATCTGCACATGTGTGTGGAGGCCAGAGGACAACCTTGGGTGATATTCCTCAGGAACACCATTCACCTTTTTTTTTTTTGGACAAGGGCTCTGATTGGCCTGGAGCTCTCCAGTTAGGCTGAACTGACTGGCCAGCTAGCCCCAACCCTGGGCCAATGCAATCCTTGTGTTTGTGAATTGGTACACCAGAATCTCTTGTCACTGTAAAAGAAGTCTAGACAGATTCATCACTGTGTCCAGCATTACATGGGTGCTAAGAAATAAAACCCAAGCTGACAGGCTTTGCAAGCAAAAGTAACCACTGAGCATCTCCCAGCCTTAGCTGCTGCATTCTGAATACAATTCTTTTATGAGATGCAAGCTTTGCAAATCATATTATCTTCCAATTTATGAGTGGTTTACTAAATGTCTTGTTATTAAAATAATTTAATTTTTTTCAAGTTAATAAACTTACTATTACATCAGTTGACCAGTATTCCCTTAGATATTTTAAGGTTTAAAGTTTCTTACAGTACATTTTGAGTATTTTTTATATCTTGTTTGAGGCATGGCTCAAAGATTTTTTTTTTGTTTGTTTATGGATGTGTGAAGTTCTGAGTCCCATTTGTTGAGAAGACTCTCTTTTCCCCATTTGTGACTGTGGGACTTTGCCAACAGTCAGCCACACACACTTCTGTCTGTGGAGGTACTTTGGGACTCCGACAAGAAATCTCTGTCATCCTTGTCTTTGCTCTCCTGTAGCTAACATTTATTTTTTTCTCTGGTTAGTTAAAAAATTAATTTATTTACTTGTAAGCAGAAACAGAGAGGGAGGCAGGGAGGGAGGGAAGGAAAGAGGGAGGGAGAGACAGGCAGAGGCAGAGAGAAAGAGAGAGAGAGAGAGAGAGAGAGAGAGAGAGAGAGAGAGAGAGAGAGAGAATGAGCATGCCAGGGCCTCTTGCTGCTGCAAATGAATTCCAGATGCATGCATCTGAAATTTGTACATCTGGCTTTACATGGGTTCTGGAAAGTGAGCCCATCTGGCAGGCTTTGTAAGCAAGCACCTTAACCATTGAGCCATCTCCCCCAGTCCTCTCTGGTTACTTTTACAAAATCCTTCTCCTAACTAATTATGAACACTTTGTTTGGGGCGTGTCTTACTATTCATGTTAATGTTTCTTATCTTTGGGGTTTATTAATTGCAGTATATCAAACTGCTAGAATGCCTCACCAGTGAAATTTTATTTTCTTAAGTTACTTTTTCTTTCTGTGTTTAACTTTGGATAGTTTCTGTTGCTGTTTCTTTGAGGCCATTGTCTTTTCTTTTTCAGTGTCTGATCTACCATTAAGTCCACTCAGTGTATTTCTCATCACTAAATATTTGATTTAGGTTGGAGAAGCTACTTTCCAGATCACACCTAGTGTTTTTTGAATGTATGCAATACTGCTTAAAACCCTCATCTAGTAATTTAACACCTGTATTTGTTCAGGTTGGTTTTGATTGGCTGTTTGCACATTCTTCTGCATGCCTGGTAATCTTTAATTAGTTGCTAGTCAATGTGAATTTTAACTGGCTGGGCATTGAAAATTTGTATTTCTAGAATATTCAGTGGACATTTTTCTCTAATGGAAAATAAAAGGCTGAGTTACTCAGAATCTCTAGAATAATAAAAAATATAATTCTCTCCAATGCTTTAGATTACTCTGGAATATTTGGGGGGGCTTTTTGGAGATAGATAGGCTCTTGCTATGTAGCCTAGGCTGAACTGGAAGGCAATATATAGCCCAGCCAGGTCTCAGACTCACAATTCTTCTGCCTCAGCCTCCCGAGTGCTGGGTTATAGGCATAACCACCATGCCTGGGAACTTTTCTCTGGGATGCAGTCTAATCATTAGGAAATAGCTTGGGCATTGGGCTCTGCTTACATGGTTTTTGGGTGGTTCTAGATCAGTGTCCAGGCTGATTACTCGCCATTGCGGAGGCAAGACTTCCTCAGTAGTGTCCCCTGCCCAGTGATGCACACCTCTAACTACAGGTAGAAACAAGCATTGCACCCCTGGTTCTTTGAATGGTCTTTTCCCAGGCTTGGGAAGATTCCTCACCAGCACGTGCTGATGTGTTCTGAGAGACATTCCAAGAGACCCCTGCAGAGCTCAGGGCTTCTCCTCCCTAGAACACTGCCTTGAAGAGTCTTGGTGTCCCTGGACTCTTCTCTCATTTCCGCAACTCGGAATCCACCAGCTTCTCTCTGAGGTCCCTCTCTGTTTTGAGTTGAATTATCACTATAAAAAAAGACACCAGTCAGCTCTACTAACCCCTACTGCCTCGAACTATGATTGGAAATAGGGTCTCACTATGTCACTCAGGCTGGTCCCAACTCAGGATCTTTTGACCTCCGACTTTCAAGTGTTAGGATTATGGGTGTGCAATCAGGCTCAGCAGAAATGGAGTTTTTGAAAGAGGTAATCAGGTTAAAAATGAAGATATCAGAATAGACTATAATCCAAATGACGGATGGCTTTATAAGAAGAAGAAAATGGACAAAGACAAGCACTGAGGGATGACAGTGTGAAGATGTGAGGAGACGACGGCCATCTTCAGGGCAAGGAGGTTCTGGATGCAGAAGCTATGGAAACAGAGTCCCCTGCAGAAGGAGCTGAGCCTGCAGACACTGTGACTTCAGACTATTAGCCTTTGGGTATGTATATATATATATATTTCTGTAGTCACCCAGTTTGCAGTACTTACGGCTACTCTAGAAAACCAACACATCCTTCGTGCCCTCTGGAATCTCAAGAGTAAAGTGATTCACCACTGCCTGGGTTTCTCATCTCTCTCAACCCTCTGTTGTACAACCACCAGAGTCTTACACAGCATCTGTTTGATTTTTTAAAAAATATTTATTTATGTATTTATTTGAGAGAGAGAAGTAGGGAGAAAAAGCAAGAAAGAGAATGGGTGTGCCAGGACCTCTTGCCATTGCAAATGAACTCCAGATGCATGACCCACTATGCATCAGGCTTTATGTGGGTACTGGGGAATCCAACCCAGGCTGTCAGGCTTTGCAAGCAAGTGCTTTTACTACTGAGCCATCTCTCCAACCAATCTGTTGGATTTCTGTTATATCAGGTAGAAGGGCAAATCTGGCCCTGTTACTTCTTAGCTTGAAGCAGAAGTTCTCCTTCATTTGATTTTTAATTATGTGGCATTCTGTGTCAATCAATGTTAATTTACCAGATTTGACCTTGTTTTGTTTTGCGTAGTTCTTAACATTTCTTGTCACTGTGACAAAATGCCTGATAGAACCATCTTAAAGGAGGAGAGATTTGTTTTTGGGGATATAATTCATTATAGTGGGGCAGGTATGGCAGTGGGGGGGTGATCTAGTCTGATACATGGTGGTGACAATTTATAGAATGGCTTGCTCATATTTCCATGGTCAGGACACAGAGTGGACTGGAGCCAGAAGTGTATATCACCTTCAAGGCAGATACACAGTCCACTTATGCTAGGTAGGTACTGCATCCCAAAGATTCTGCAGCCTTCTAAGCCAGCACCAGCAGAAGCCAGAGACCAGGCGTTTAAACGCATGAACCTTTGGGGCACATGTCACAGTCATTCCCTAACCACTTGTCAATGGGATTAGTAACTGTCTAAAATGTCCTGCATTCACCATGCTGCTTGGGCTAGTGCCCTCCACACAGTAGGAGCACTGAGCGTATCCGAGAGGAAGAGCATATTTTTGGTTCTTCAGACTCAGCACACTGAGGATGGACTCATGATGAAAAATCAATGGATGTGAAAACTTTAATTCCACTCGATATTTTTAGAGTGTGAAAATAGCCCCAAACTAAAATATTTTTGTTCCTATCTTGTTTTCAAAGAAATGACACTCAATTTCCTTTTCAAATTAACAGTCATGTACATTATAGCAGAGAGCTGTGGAAGAAATTCTTGGACCTGAATCACCCAGACTGCGAAATAAAATGAACAGCCTGTCAATGTTCTGGATTTCCTGCCCGTCATTTTTGTTTGCTTCTCTGCCTTTTTAAAAGAAGCATGTAACTATCTGGTAACCAGGCTTCTGTGATAAGCATGTAAAAAGCATCGGAGAGAATCACACTTGTTATTATTCCAGAGATTCTGAGTACCCCAGCCTTTTATTTACTGTTGGAGAAAGTGTCCATTGACAGCCAGAACATACGCAAGAGCCTCTGGTCCAAGACTTATCAAATAGAAACATTATAGACTGTCAAGATTTGTGATATAAATATATCTTTGACAAGGGTAGCATTTTTATCTTGCTTTAAACAAAGAGAAGAGTTTCTTTCACAGGGTCAAACTGCTAACAGAATGTGCTAATACCATCTATACATCTAATCAACAATCATCAAACATGATTAATGCTTAATCTCCGGGTCTTTCCACATACTGTTTCCTCAGCAGCCATTGTTTTTCTTCCAGATATTTCTACAGAGCTCATGCCTTATAGAGTTCTTTCAGGCCTAGGCTTATGGGTCACCTTCTCAGCACAGTCTTCCCTGACTTCCCTCTCTCAAATCACATTGTAGTCACCACTCCTACCCAAGTGACTTTCTTTCCACTGTCATGATTTCTTTCCTCTTCATATTACTTCTCACTAATGACTTGACAGTCAAAAATACTTATGTATATATCTACCTATGTGCTTATCTAATGCACAGGCATCTGTTTGTCGAGCCCTGGTTATGGGATCTACTTCATAAAGACAGAAACGATTTCTGCTACATTCTCAGTACCTAGAACAGTGTCCAATATAATCAACATTTCTTGGATGGATGAAGAAACATTTGCTGGTTTCTTTCTCATAGCATAGAGAGTGGAGGAGGAACTATGATTTGAATTGTCCTGATCCCTAATTTCAAGAAATTCAGCTTCTAGTAGGAACACACACATTCTCTCTCTCTCTCTCTCTCTCTCTCTCTCTCTCTCTCTCTCTCTCTCTCTCTCTTCCATGTCAGTGCTTCAAAGCAAAAGAATGGATTAAATAACATATTTTGAAAGCACAGAGGAAGGAGTGTGGGGAGAGGCTTTGGGGTAAGTCTTGTTACAGAAGGGTAATGGGTGGAGAAGGGAGGAATGAGCCAGCAGGGCTGAAGATAGCTTTTTGGAACTCGGAATTGGCAGAATGTTTTGAATATGGAAGAAGACCTGCAAGGCCGTGCCTGGGAAAATGTGGCAGGAAATAAGGTGACTGGAGATTTGGGGCCTGCTCTTGGCCTTGAGGTACTATCTAAAGAAAATAAGCAAGTTAATATTTTAAAATTGCCTTCATTTTTCAGTGTCCTCTCTTGGAAATAAAAATGTCTGTCAGTGTACAGTGGAATGTAAATTCATAACGCAGTGACTAGCATTCTCTTGCTCCCTCAAGCATGTGTGTGCATGCTGCTTCTCTCGGTAGTTCATAGCTCACAGTTTCAGAGGGCTCAGTCTGTGGGCAGCCCCTCGGGGCAGCAGAAGCGTGTGGCAGAGCCTGCTCTCCAGTTCGTGCTGGCTGGAAGCAGAGAAGGAGATGTCTACACTCAGCTGGACTTCTCTTTTCCTCCTTTCATTCTTCCCGGGACTGTGGGGTGGTACCCCTTGTATCTAGGGTGAATCCCGTCCCTCCCCACAATTATGTCTCCCTGGAAACAAACTCACAGATACACTCACAATATGCCTCACCCATCTCCTAGGAGATTCTAAAGAAATTCAGGTTGATAATGAAGATTAGTCATCCCAGCAGGTATGAAACATGAGATATTGCAGCACTGTAAGAATAATTAGCAACCCTCACTGACAGTTTGCTGATTCATTTATTTTTAAAAATAATAATATGGATAATAATTAATTTACTTTACATGAGATCTTTATTTATTTTTTTAAAATGAGCCCAGCAATTACTTTCTTGCAGACACCTCCTGATCTGGTTATGTGACCAGATGAATTCCAAGTGTCCAACAGAAGGATACCGGCCATGTATTATAATATTCTCCACCTAGCAGAATTCACAGAAACCTTACTGATGACCAAAGCTTTGCAAACAGCATCCCAACCCATCTCTTTCCACACCCTCGAGCGCCCCCAATCTCCCATGCTACAGAGAAGCTACAGCCTAGGCAGTTCAGTGGCTCCCAACTGCTCAGTGGCTGGATCAAAGCTATCCATCAGATGAGAACTCTTTTCCCCTCCTCTCATTTCTGTGGTAAAAGTGGGTTTTGTCAGGGCTACTGGAAACCACAGCATCAAAGTGAACACTTTGCTAGTAGAGTTTTGGGAGTGAGGGCAGAGGATGAAGGAGAAGAGCCCAATAATTTAAGAAACGAGTTGAAGTGAGCATTTGAATGCTCCGATGAGGATGCTTACAAGGTAGAGTGTAAAGTCAAATTTCTTTGTAAAGCTGGGCAGGAGTTGCCGAAGAAATGTCCGCTTTGAGTGCATGCCTCTGGTCTGAGCTTCCTGTCCTAAGGCTCTGGCACTTACCAAGTTGAGGTGTGGCACCGTATCCCACTTGGACGGTAAACATATGTCTGTCTTGGTGTGTCAAGGGACCTGTTCTTGTTGAACAGGGAATTCTCAGGAAGGGACTTGGACTTTCAGGCAGCATTGCAGCCCTATCCTCCATAGAGACAGGAAATGAGATCATTAGCGCTTTTAATCAACATGGGAGATGATATCCATATTTTAAATTTTTTCCTTTTCTCTTTTTTTTCTTAGCAGACCTCAGGTGCTGACTGGAATTAGATACTCTATGCTCATGACTCATCTCCATGGCTGTGTGACTGAAACAGGTGGACTGACGGAGTCCCTTTTGCCCTTGTCCTCTCTCACTCCCCCACCACATTTGACCTTGCTCTCGGGTTTTAATGTGTATTTTTCATGTGTTCTTGCCAGATGTGGGGGGGGTGTGTTCCATGTTTCTTTCATTTCCTACACTGTAATCTTCCTTCAGTGTCCACCCAAGACATTGACATTGAATGCATCCCTTTTGTTTTAGAGATAGGGTCTCGTGTATCCCAGGCTGGCCTTGAACACCGTTTGGTTGACTTTGAACCTCTGGTCTGCCTATCTCCACTCCAGCCGTGCTGGGATCACAGATGTGCACCACCACACCTGGTTTATGTGGTGCAAGGGATCAAACTCAGGGTTTCATGCATGCTGCATAAACACCCTACCAAACGAGCCACATCTTTAACCCCTACTGTATCACTTCTAATGTTCCCTAGAACTGCACTAGTTTTGCTTATACACTGTCTGAGCCACAGTCACAGAGCTTGGCTTTGAGCAGGCTATTACAAAGTGATAGAGTTTGATATGTACATTCAATTTTTTTTATTTCGCTAATGTGGAGAACAAGCAAAACTTGCTATTATTATTATTATTATTTTTACTATTGTTAACCAATGAAACATGGAGCCCTGCTCAACCTTACACTGAGTGCAGGAAGAAGAGAAGGGGATCAGATTTGTGGGGTATGTTTTCCCCTGCTCACTTGACACCTATGAGTGGCAGACTCATATATTTTATACAAATTAGGCCTTCCAAGATAATCTCCCAAGGTCATTTCTCCAGGCTGAGCACATTCAAAAACTGTTCAAAACACAGATTAGGACAGTGTATTATCACACGCAGGGTCAAGGAGCAGTGTTGCAGTAATCCACAGAGTAAGTTATGTCAGCCAGAAGGAATGCATGCAGTCAACCATGGTGCAGAGATGTGTGTCATTCCCGAAGTTTCTCAACACATCTCTTCCTTCTTTTTCTGTTGAGGAGGAATGGCTCTCCAGAAGCTTTTGAAATATGCTATGGGAACTTCAAGAAAAACAAGATATTTTTTTGCCCTGTTAGGTACTTCTATTGAGCTAAAAATATGAAAAGACCAGAGGGGATTATGTTTCATAAATTTCAAGAAGCCAACAATATCATTTTAATGCAATTAATTTTTCAAACTATGCCAGTCTCCGGTGTAGCACAAAATGGTTTTGGCACTTAGAATGTGGTATTCAAGTCTCCTATATGTTGAGTATAATTGAACCCAAAGATGAATGCTAAAAATAAAAACAGTGGGAGAGAGAACTTAGGTTAATGTATTTGCATTTATCCTCAATGCCACAGCTCTGAGCTTAGCAATAGGCAATGAGCCAGGAAAGAAGGAAAACAGGAGGGAAAAGAAGAAAGAAAAGAAGGAGGGATGAAGAAAGGAGAGAGAGGGAAGGAGGTAAGAAGGGACTTAGGGGGTGAAGAAAAGACTAAAGAAAGGAAGAAAGATAAGAAAGACATACATTCCTGTGAACTTTTGAACTAGCCCCCTCACCACAGTATAGACAACAAACCCTTCTTTGTCGGTCGTCCTGTAGTCATGAGGAAAAAGCCTTGAACTTGAATGAATAAAAAGTTTAAAAAGTTTAGAAATCAAAAAAGGTTTTGCTACTGCAAGTCATATGACCTCAAGGGTGTCATTTTAAATCTTTTTAAAGGTGGTTCAACCATCTTCAACATGGCTGTGCAGCCGTGACCATGGTCATGTGCTACACAGAGGCAAACATTCCCAGCTTGAGCTTCAAGGATGCTCCTGGGGTGCATTCTGTGATGAAGAACACAATTGGCTTTGGCAGAGCGCCCTGACTGTAAGTCACAGTGCCCCTGTGGTTTGGGAGGACCTCACCAGCCTGCTCCTGGGACTCTGCTGACAAGTCCTTCCTCCTTCTTTGGGAATCCCACGGGACTCAAGGAAACACATTATCAGAATAAACATCACCTTCACCATCCTCTTCCTCGGCACCAGACCTCGTGACACGTATAAATGTGAGTGGCTCTGTTGCCCAACGTGGTTAGGATCTGTAGAGAATCTGATCTGCCGTGCATGCGGTTTACATGCTTACAAAGAATTAAAGAGAAATTACAGAGTTGAATGGCCTTGGTGGGGGTGGATGCTTTCTTTCATGAATTGTCCATTTCAGTTTCTTTTCAAATAGGAAGATTAGGTCTTGAGGCTTAGTTCGGTGGTCAGGCACTTACCTGGCATGCTTGAGACCCTGGTGGGGTAGGTGGTAAACATACCAGGTCAAGGGTACAGGAACCTTTCTGTTGAATAGTTCAAATATTCCCAGAGGCTATCAATTTTATTTTTTGTATTTTGCCTTTTGTCAAGTTTTCCACAGCATTCAGTATTTTGCTATTAAAGAGAAAGTTTCTTTAAAAAAAAAAACAAAGAATGCTGTGATCTCTGTACTTGGTTTGAGGCAGCCTGGGCTACACAGTGAGCTCCAGGGTTGGTTGGGCTACAAACTGGGACCCTGTTTAGAAAAGCCACCCACAACAAAGCGGAAGATAAGCGGCCTGGTGGGGCACACACCTAGGTGGCTCAGGCCGAGCATTGCAAATCTTGGGTCAGCCTGAGCTATGTAGGGAGACCCTGTCCACTCTTCTCCCAAAAGAAACAAAGAGGAAGACTGGAATTTTACAATCCTCCATGCTTTTTTCTTTTGCCAGTAGAGAGAAGCTCTGAAGGTCCTCTGTTCTCCCTGAATTCTTGCACAATTCCTGTCTCCTAGAAGTAGTGTGAAAGGTACTGTGCCTGGGCTCAAACTCATATCCACCCCTGCTAGGCAAGTGCTCCACCACTGAGCTACATCCTGGGTCCTCTAATTCTGTTTCTTTTGCCTCTTGGCCTTTGTGGTGTGAGAGAGAGAGAGAGAGAGAGAGAGAGAGAGAGAGAGAGAGAGAGAGAGAGAGAGAGAGAAGGCCACAGATGACTTTGAGTGTCTTCCTCAGTTTCTTTCCTCTCTACCGAAACAGGGACACTCACTGAGCATCCACCCCCACCACCCAGAGCTCACCCATTCAACTAGACTAGCTAGCCAGCTTGACCCAAGGATCTGCCTGTCTCTGCCCTCCCCTGCCCCCATGCTGGGATTACAGGTGCATGCCATCACCCCAGGCATTCCCATGGGGGCTGGGGATCTGAACTCTGGGCTTCACACTTAAACTATCCACTGAGCCATCTTCCCAGCTCCGTAATATTCAACATTGGGGGAAAATGTTTAGCCTAGGCATAAGTTGCACGCGTGTTTTTTCCACTTCTAAACTCTTTAGAGTGTCTCGGTGTGCTAAGCAGACATCAAGTTCCTCTGGTCAGAAGGTGGACTAGACGCTGTTTAGTTTCCTACTCCAACCTTCATGTGAGAATTTGCCTGACAATTATCCCCAGGATTACTTACTTCTTGACTTCGTATCTACTAATTGGGAAAAAAGAATATATGATCATTTTGGAAACTGAAATAGCAAAGAGAAAATGAAAAATTCCTATAGCATCCCCTCCAATTGGGTGCATGCCCCTTGTATTCTTACTTGTTTGGGGGTAACTCTGCGGGTGGTCCAAGAATAGCCTTCCCTTCCAGTTTTCCTTGCTACTAGAATGTAGTTTGGTTCTGGCTGCTCTGGTCCCATGCCTGAAGGGATGTTTCTTTGCTGAGCTAATGATTACCTCAGACCTACACAGGGGACTCGGTTCTGACCAATGGTCTTGGGGGTGTCTGCAGGTGGAGGGGTGCTGAGAATGGAAGCACAGGGGAGCTCAGTTTTCACCTTCAGGGCAGAAGAGGGACAGACAGCTAGCACAGTGAGTGGGCACAGGAACACGTGTGTGTGTGTGTGTGTGTGTGTGTGTGTGTGCATGTTGGGGGGGGCTTGTATGGTACATGTAGAGATCAGAGGTCACCAACATCTTCCTCTGTTGCTTTGCACCTTATTTTGAGATTATTCCTTATCAAATCCAGAACTCAATGATTTGGTGGGACCAGCTGGCCAGCAGGCCCCAGGGCTCTTCCTGTTTCTGCCTCCCCAACCCTGAGATTACAGGTGTGCACCACCATGCCTGGTATTTCACCTGGGTCTGGTGATCCAGATTCATGTCCTCATGCCGTGGTGGAAGGTGCTTTACCCACTAAGCTACCTTCCCAGTCCTTTGTCTATTTTTGATGGCTGAATTCCGCAGCTATACAATGTCATTCTCTAGGCTTCGGTTGTTTTATGTAACAAGTGTTCTCATTTAAGCTAATTTTAGTTTTGTTTGATGTTATTTGTAGCCAAAAATCATCTACCTCACCTTGCATTCTTCCCTCCCTAGTATATTATGTCCACTTTCCTTGTCTGAAAATATTCTTCCAAAACAAACCCTGCAAAGCTGTTATTTATGATGGTTAACATCAATTGCCAACTTGGTTGGTTCTAGTGCAGGTCTATGAAGGGGTTTCTAGATTAAGTTAATTGAGGTGGGAAGACCCATCCTAACTGGGGGGCACCATTCCGTGGCTGGGGCCTTGGACTGAATCAAAAGGAGCGAGGATGCCCAGCTCACCTGGTGGTGATCAGCTTCAGTCCCAGCACACAGGAAGCTGACACAGGAATATCACCATGAATTTGAGGCCAGCCTGGAACTACAGAGTGAGGTCAGCCCGGGCTAGAATGAGAGCCTGCCTGGAAAACATACCCCAAGCCAAACCAAAATCAAACAACCAAACCAAGGCCTGAGGATGGGTATTTGACCAGCTGCTTCAGGCTCCTGCCACCATGACTTTCCTGCCTCAATGGACTGTGACCTTGAACTATTAGCTGAAACAAACCCTTCCTTCCTTAAGATTCTTTCGTCAGCTTTTTTGAGAAAAGTACTAAATAGTTGTCATTGTCAGTTTGTTTGCTTCTCTTTCTATAGGGCTATGTGCAGGCTGAGGGCAGAGGTGTGCTTCACGCTCAGATGAGGCAATGTCTGAAACAATAAAGACCTGAGATTTTGTGGACTGAGGGACTGATTCATTTCTTTTTGCTTTCACAAATTTATTTGTCCTAAGGAAGTACTTCAGTGCCCCAAATAGAGCAGTTTAGAAAGTGGCCTCACTGTTTGCAGCAACTGTTTCCAGGTCTCAGAAAGGTGCTTGCTTTCTGGGCTGGGCTGGATGGAGCTGAGGGTAAGTCAAGTTCCATCTCAGTCCCCTGGGAACTCTTCTCTGGTTTGCATGTGGTGAGTCTCCTGTGGGCTTCTGTACAGGAAGCTAGTTCTTCATGGTGGTTTGAATGTGAAATACCTCTCCTAGTTTCATGTGCTTGAATTCTTGGTCCCCAGCTGGTGGCACCATTTGGGACCTTTTAGGAAGTGGAGCCTTACCGGAGGAAGTGTGTCACTGGGGGCTCAGGGTGGATATTGAGGTTTCATAGCCAGCCCCATTTCCTGTTTGCATCCTTGACTGAATCCAATATGACCAGCTGGCTTCCCACTCCTTCCCTCTATGCCTCTCCCACCACACAAGGAAGTGGAACTCCCAATAAACCCATCCTTCCTTAGGCTGCTCCTGTTGGGCATTTGGACACAGCAACATGGAAAGTCTCTAATAGACCCCCAAACTGAATTCATCCGTGTGACCAACAAGCACCCCATTCGTCAGTGGCAGGTACTCACTGAGCATGCCATAGTACCCTCAGCTCTTCTGTGAGCCAGGCTTACTCAAGTCACACTTGAGACTCTGTTTGCTGAAGGCAAGGCTCAGAGAAGAAACTGTAGCATGTTAATCTGACAGAACTCAAAACAGCAGGTTGGATATCAATTTCAGTGATGGTCACGTACAGCTTCATTTGCTCAAACACTTGGAAAGATGCCTGTCAATTGGCTGGAAAAGCCCTTGCCTAACATATGTGAGGTCCTGGTTTCATCCTCAGCACCACAAAAAAAGAAGAAAAAAGAAAAAAGGAAAGGAAAATAATTTTGTGGAGGAAGATTTATATGTTTATATATTATATACTTTATATATTTATATGCACACACAACTCATGTATATGTATATGTACATTTCTGTCCTCCTTTCTTCCTTCTAGTCTTGAGGTGGAGCTAACAGTTTAGATGAGTCCACATAGGCCACTAATCGCTGTCCCACCCCACGTGCTTTCCTCTTTAATAAACACGGCCACACACTGATGCTCTGATGGACGTGTAAACCCTCCCCATTATACTAGAAGCTCAGGAATACTGCATGTCACTTTTTTTAGTCCCCAAACTCAACATTTCGAACTGTTCCACAAATGCTCATGAAATGGGGAAGGGGGCAACGGGGAATTGGGGATAACAACTCATGGTTGGCCCACTAAACAATGTAACTCATTATGAACAATAAAGAAAAAAAATTAGGTCAACAAGCCAGGCATGGTGGTGCGTGTCTTTAATCCTAGCTATTGGGGGGCAGAGGTAGGAGGATCACTATGAGTTTGAGGCCAGCCTGAGACTATAGAGTGAGTTCCAGGTCAGCCTGGGCTAGAGTGAGACCCTACCTCAGAAAAAAACAAAGCAAAAAAAAAAAAAAATCAGATAAATAGGCTGAGGTATAACTCAGTTCAGTGGTAGAGCATTAGTCTACCAAAACAAGGCCCAGCCCCACCAAATCCCCAAATCAAACAGAAAACTCACATGGCCATCTTAGGAGAGACTGGATATGCAGAGCATACTTGGTATCGCAGTACTTTCAAGGATCAGGACGGAGTTCAAGGCCAACCTGGCTGCATAGTGAGGTTGATACCAGCCCGGGATATATGAGACTTTGTCTCATACAAACATAAACCCATGAAAAATCAGGTAAGAAAAAGATTTCATGCGTGCACAAGCTGCCTTGGAACGGAGCTTAGAGTCTGGAGGAGCGGGAGAAGGAGACAGAGAAGGTGAGGTAAAGTGCAAAGGAGAAAGCAAATGACAGCCATGCACCAGACGCAGCTCCTAGCTATTGTGGGAAGAGTTATGACTGATCATTCATACTGTGAGAAGCACCCGGTCTCTGTGTCTAGTGGGAACTTGGTGGTGGTCTCACTGGAAGAAGACAAACCAGTGCCCCCAGGGACTTGCCTGCCGCCAGGAGCTGGCTGGGGCTTCTCCCATTTTGCCCTCATGAAATTCGTCAGGACCTGCGGGATTCTCCCCTCCACCTGAGCTCCCATTAGAATAGTCAAGTGACCACAGAATTCACTGGGTTCTCTGGGTAACACACAGAATTAATCATTTATTTTTAATTCTGATGAGGACACTTGTGAAACTCTTTGAACATCACCTGTGAATGACGAATCTGACCCCCAAAATATTTTTCTCAAAAGGCCACATGGTTGACCTGTAGTTTTCAGTGGTAGGTGTTCATAGACCTATAACACACACACACACACACACACACACCTTTTATCATGGTGTTTCAGTGCATCCTTAAGGCTAAAATCCCCCCCCTTTTGCCTATGATTATGATCACAATTCCCCTGGACTAAGTGAGGAATGGGGCTGAGATGGTCTCTCCCACACAGAGAGCTGGCCATGGTCATGAATGCTTGGGACAGCAGTCCTGGGAGGAGTGGAGCCAGAGAATAATTGGGGCTCCCTGAAAGGCCAGTGTAACCAAAAACAACAGCTCTGGGTTCAGTAAAAACTTCATCTCAAGGAGACAAGCGAATGTTCTCTCCTCCTCACACACACAGCACACGTGCATCTGCACACACGTGCATACACCACCCACGACACACCACATACCTGCCACACATGCAAAAAAAAAAAAGTCTAGTAGAAAGAAATCTTCATCTGACAATATATATTTGGGAAACAACTCCATTACAGCTTAATCAAATTTCCTCAAACACGCCACAGGCATCAAGCAGGGCATCTAGAGAGTTCTAAAGGAGGCAGGTTATGTTGTGTTAGAAAAAGAAAGAAGTAAATAAGTATTTCAGTGAGTCCTTAAGTGGTAAAATCTCCCCTTTTGCCCTTCTGCTAAAACTTTAAAAATAGCCTAAATGAAATCTAACTCATGCTATCCCAAGAAAACATTCCTTCAGGCTGAAAGGTAGCATTAGAAATTTCATCCCAAAGAATTATATTTGGGGGTGGGATGGGGAAGGGTGGAGTTACAAGGGCCTGGAGACAGGCTTCTAATTAAATTACCCTCTCAACCAGAACTGCAGAAAATACACAACGATCTCCTCAATTAGTTTAAATGTGGGGCGGAATGATAATTTTGTGAGTTCAGAGGTTCTTAAACAGTGGCTCCAATGGCTAGAGAGTTTCCAACAACTTCTCAAAGTTCTGCAAGGCGTGAGCATTTGCTGGGGGGGACCAGGGACTTTCAGTCAGTGAATTAATAAGAGCGATCTCCTGTCTCAGGAAGTTTCGAGTAGGTCCCAGATGAGCAGGAAAGGCTGGAGTTGTCTTTCTGGTTTTGTGGATGACAACAAATTCAGAGTTTAGTATCAGGATTTTTTCCTGCCAATAGCGATGGATTTGCACGTAACCACTGCACCTTCCACCCCGCTTTGTCTGCAGTGCAAGCTGGAGGAGTAACGATGGCCATGTGAGCGGCACAGGGGAAAAAGGTTAATATTGACTGTGAACGTGATCAGATGGAGAAATGTCCAGATTAACGAAGTTTACTTCCAGGTCTGTTTGGGAAGGTGTTCCCAGAAACAACCAGATCCTGAGGACTCCCACCCGATGGATGGCTGAATCCATTGATGGATTAAAAATCCGAGTAGACTATTGGGGTGGGGGTGGAGCCCCTTGAAGGAAGGAGTTCTCTGGGGGGTGTGTCCCTGGGAGTTGTATTTTACCTGGCCTTTTTCTGTTACATATGATGAATGTGTCCATGTGTGTGTATGTGCACAGAAGCATGCGACCCGTATGCACATGTGCAGAGGCCAGAGGAGGACATCACTCTTTCACTTTAGTTCCTTGAGACAGGATCTTTCATTGAACATGGACCACTGGTCTCCCGCCAGACTGGCTGACCAGCAAACCCCAATAATCCTCCTATCTCCATCCCTTAAAGTGCTGAGATGATAGGCACTGAGGATTGAACATGGGCTCTCATCCTTGGAACAAACACTCTTATTCCCTGAGACAGCTCCCCAGCACCCCTTCCTGAATGGCTCCACTCTGCTTCCTGTCTGGTATGATGTGAGCTGCTCCACCATTCTCTCCTCACCAGGACAGAAGGACACCTTTGAAACAGAACAAATTAAATCTCTCTTCCCTTAGATCGCTTTTGTCAGGTATTTTGTCACAGTGTCAAAAAAACTCAACAAAACAACTAAAATTTTGACTTCAGCCCTAAACACTAACCAAAAGAGCTAACCAGTTCAAGGAAAGAGACATGGTTCACTTATTAATTTGCCCAATAACAGTGACCAAATACGCTACACAATACAATGTGTAAGGTGGAAGAGGGTGGGTGTAGGGCAGGTCTGGCTGGAAGCTTATATTCTTTTAAAAATATTTTATTTATTTGCAAGCAGGGAGAGAGAGACAGAACGGGCATGCCAGGGACTGTAGCCTCTGCAAATAAAGTCCAGATGCGTGTGCTACTTTGTGCATCTGGCTTTACATGGGTACTGGGGAATTGAACCTAGGTAGATAGGCTTTGCAAGCAAGCTCCTTAACTGCTGAGCCATCTCTCCAGCCTCAGGAAGTGTACATATAGGCTGTATATTAAATATAATTGTAATAAAAGCTATGGTAGGATGTTTTCCTTTTTTGTCTATGTCTGTGTGGTATACATCTGACTGTGCATGTGTGTGGGCGCATGTACATATGCACATCATAGGTCAAAGGATAACCTCAGGTGTCATCCTCAGGAACACCATCCACCTCTTTTTTTTTGTTTGTTTGTTTTTCAAGGTAGGGTCATGCTCTAGTCCAGGCTGACCTGGAATTCACTATGGAGTCTCAGGGTGGCCTTGTACTCAAGGCGGTCCTCCTACCTCTGCCTCCCGAGTGCTGGGATTAAAGGCGTGCGCCACCATGCCCGGCTTCTCCACCTCTTTTTGAGACAGTGTCGCTCCTGGCCTGAAGCTCACTAATTAGGTGAGACTGGCTAGTCAAGAATCCTCCTGTCTCCACCTCCCCAGTGCTGGGATTACAGACATGCTCTGTTTATCGGCATTTTATGCAGGTTCTGGGGCTATAACTCAGATCCTTGTGCTCATAGGGCGAATACCTTCCACACCAAGCCATCTTCCTCACTCCTATGATAGACATTTTGATGCTTACTAAGATCAGAGAACACAACAGCAACTATGGGAGACTCTGGCCAGTATCATGAAGGAGGTATTTAAACCAGACCCTCAAGAGCTGCGGGGAAACTTAGCCAGGCAACAAACAAACAAACAAAAAACACTCTTTTTGTAGGACCATCAATCCAGCTGAGAAACCAACCTGCACAAAGTCCCTGAGGTCAGAAAGAGTTTGGCTTTTTGAACAGCAAACTAGGCATGTTGGGAGCCATGCTTGCCAAAGCCAAACCCACAAACCCTGAGGGTTCCTGGAGACCCAGTCGGGTATCAACAAGGTCCAAGTTGTATTGACAGGGCCAAGGAAGAGTGTGGCTTTCTCTGGCTTGGTCCCCAGCACCACCCAAAACTAAGTACTACATTCACGAATACATAACAGTGTTGTTCTCTTGTCTCTGTTTGGGCAATCCAAGGGCAATTGTGGGGAAGCTGCTGGTAGTGTCTGGCTGATACACAGCAGTACCACACTGTGTGAGTGGTCACTGTGTTTTCATTGCATTTAAGGTAATGCCAATTTAATTAAGAAATTTAATTGAGGGACTGGGAATAGTGCTTGCCACACAAGCATGAAGACCCAAGTGCAGATCCCCAGCATTTACGTAAAATGCCAGGTGTATGGTGCACACCTATAATTTTAGTGCTGGGGAAGTGGAAACAGGAACATCCCTAGGGCTCGCTGGCTAGCCAGTCTAGCTGGATTGGGGAACCCTGGATTCGGTGAGACCCTGTCTCAAAAAATACAAGGAGAGCCACTGAGGAAGACCCTGATAGCAACCACTGGCTTTCACATGTACACGCACATGTACATCACACATACCTACACCCCCCCCCACATGAACAGGTAGACATACATGCACATACACCACATGTTTGTGATAATTTTTGTTGTCAACTTGACCTGTTAGCGATCCACAGTAATCTTGAGTGTTGTATAGCAGGTTTCCTCAGAACTGAAGAGAGAAAGGAGGCTCAGGGGATTTAGAAGTCATGTTAGCTAGAAACAAACATCTCTTCCTGGGAGGTTAGTGCAGGAAGTAAATTCCAGAGACTAGGAAGTCAACAAGTCTGGGAAAGGGTTGCAAGACCCCACCCCAAGGCTATATAAAGGGTAAGGAAATCTCTCTTCACACCCTGCCTGTTTGCTTGAGTGTGTAGATGGAGAGGTGGGGGGTGATGATGGCTTCTCTCAGTGCTTGGACCTGTGAAAGGGGGCCAGCCTGTTTCACATTATGGAACTTCCCCTGGATCTGTAACTTCAATAATTCCTTTCTTCCTATAACTGTGCCTGGTTTGGAGGTTCATCCCAGCAGCTGTGGCTGACTGCAACACATATGCACACACACATGTACATCACATATACTTACACCCACACAGACATGAACAGGCATGCATACATGCACACACACAGAGGAATGCTCATGATTGATTTCATAACGGTGTGACTCTTGAACACCTGTCTTAGTGTTCTGCATTGCTAGCTAGACCAACATCCGTGCTGGATGCTGAAGTCAGCAAGTGCCCGTGAGGATGGAATTCTGTCTTTCCTGGAAAGACGATTGGCAGACGAACTATGGTTATTAAGACTTGGGTCACTGTCAGGAATTTTCTTAAAAGCAAGTGTGCTCACCACCTCGAGGGAAAAACTGGCAATACCTGCTGCCAAAGATGAAATTCCAGCTTCCTAATGAAAATTTCAGATTTTTGGGAAATGTGTATCCACTGCTTTGACCTTGGGATCCTCCCAGTACTTATTATATGCTTTCCTGATAACAATATGGGAGAGAATATTCCCTCTTGCTGTCAGACAACATAATCCTTAATTTTGCCATTGACCAAGTTTCTTTTGTCAAAATTGACAAAGAGGCTCACATTTGTAATCCTAGTACTTGGGGAAATGATTCAGAGAATTACTGCAAGTTCAAGGTGAGCAAGGGCTACTGAGTCTAGAGCAGCTTCTGCTATAGTGTGAAACTATCTCAAACAAAAACAAATAAAAAACAAACAAAAAAACATTTCTTTGTAAATAAGACACAACCATTCTAACTAAAAGAGAGTCAAATACTCTATCAATAAACAGGTGAGGTTTATTCCAGGAATGAAAAAGCCATTTTAATATTATGAAACTAACAAAATTTTACCTCAGCTAATTAAAAGGATCATTTTTCTATGATCATTGTAATAGGTTTAAAAGGCATTCCTGTCAGTATAGCAGCAATTCCTAGGGTAATATGTGTGAGAAAAATATCACTTATATAATCTGATAAAAATATTTCCAAAGAAATCCTCTATCAAATAGACTAACGACTGTTTTAAAAACATTTCATTTTAGCAAGTGCAAGGCCTCAGGTTCAAACAACAACAACAAAAATATTTCATTTAAAATGATGCTCTAATGAATCACCCCAGGCTTATGGTGGAGCCCCCAAATGAAACCCTTGAGAGAATGACGGGATAGCAAGAAATCTATCAGCACAGCCAATCCGTCAACCCAGGATAAGTCAGCGTGACAGACAGCAATGATTTTCAACACGACCTAAAGCAGAAGTACAGAGGCCCTTTAAGATCTCAACAATAAAGCAGCCTTAATACTCACCCACCATGACTCAGGGAACTGAGTTGAAGAGGAGGCAGAAAGAGTGTAAGAGCCATGGTGGGGGAAAATATCCAGAGACATTGTCCCCCTCAGCAATAACACACAAGTGCGGGGGTGGGGGGGAACCTGGCTGCCTCTTGTGCTACCCATAACCTCCTACCCCATGGCACGATCCAGTATGCCCACTGAGGAGGATACCCAGTGGATTGGGGACAGGGAAGAGGAAACTGGGGATACCAACGTAATATTTACCAATACAATGTATCTAATTTTGGACAATAAAAATATCAATTTAAAAAAATGATGCTCAAAATAGGTCAGTTTTTCTTAGAAGATGCAGTGAATGCAAAAAAGAAAAGAAGCAAAAGGAAAATACATAGTTGGAATATGTGCTTGAAGAGAAGAAATAACTATTTTTACCAATATGAAATTCCAAGACACTGTTTAAAATACATTAAAATTACTAACACAAGAATACGAGGAAATGAGGTAAGTAAACACAAATATATCTCTAGTTCTCCGTTCTAAGAGAGAGCATACAGAAATTGAAAAAGAAAACAGATTCTATTCCTAAAATAGTAAACGCTCCAGGAATACTGATGACGAAGGTGCATCTGTGTGAAGAAGACTCAGCAAGGATTACCAAACAAGGTCTGGACTAATAAAAACCTGTTTCTGAGTGGGAAGTTAGAAGTGCATCAAGCTACCAGCTCTCTCATGACCATGTATATTGTGGTAGTTTGAATAATGTCCCCCAATAGAATTTATTATAATTGTGTTTATTAAATTGTTAATTGTCTCCAGGCTTCTGGCTGGAGGAAGTGTCACTTTGGCCTAGCCTCCTGGGGATTGGCCCTTTCTAATTGGGATGCAAAATACTAGGGATAGATATGCAAAAGAAGGGTCTGGACTTCTGCATTTTGTAAATTACAGTGTGCTTGTTTGCTTGCTTCTGGTGGTGAGTTCTCTCTCTCTCTCTCTCTGTCTCTCTCTCTCTCTCTGTCTCTCTCTCTCTCTCTCTCTCTCTCTGCTTGCTTCTGTGAAAGCGGGGCCAGCCTCTCCTTAACCTCCCCTGGATCCGTTCAATAAATATTTTCCTCCCCCAAATTGTGCCTGGTTTGGAGATTCATCCTAGCGACGTGTGGCTGACTACGACATATATATTCTACACAATTGTAGTTAGGATTGCTACAGTTTTAGAGGGATCTGGGGAAACAGAAGCCTACACCAGTGATTTCAGTTTTCCGTGGAAGGATGAATACTCAAGAAGAGAAGGAAAAGAGGCCTTAGTGGATGAAGCACTTACCCAGCAATCATGAGGACTGGAGTTCAGATCCCTAGCACCCATGGAAATGCTGGGTGGGTATGGTGGTTGCCTGGAATCCCAGTGTCATGGTTTGATTCAGGTGTCCCCCACAAACAAATGAATGTGTTCTGGTAGATCGATCCTCAGCTGATGGCAGTTTGGGTTTTACAACCTCGATGAAGCTGTGTTGTTGGGGGCGAGCTTATGGGGTTATAAGCCAGCTTCCCCTTGCCAGTGTTTGTCACACCTTCCTGCCGCTGTTTGCAGTGCTGTGGCAGAGGTGATGTCCAGCCCTCTGCTCATGCCATCGTTTTCCCTGCCAGGATGGAGTCTCCCCTCAAGTCCGTAAGCCAAATAAACCCATTCCTCCACAAGCCGCTTTTGTTTGGGTTCTTTCTGCGCAGCAACTAGAAAGCTGACCACAACACCCAGCATGTGGGAGGAAGAGATGGGAATCCCCAGGCAAACTGGCTAGCTGGACTGGCAGAGTTGGTGAGCTCTGGGTTCAAGTGAGAGACCCTGCCTCATCAAAGAAGTAGAAAGCAATAGAGGAAGACAGACACCCACATCAAGCGCTGGCCTTGCATGCATGCATGTGAACACACATACACAGAAAGAAAAAGAAAAGAATCGCAGGAAAAGAAAGAGAACGAAGAATACCAAGGAGGGATTGTCCAAGCAGACCTCAGAGTACATTCTGAGCTACTATGAAATAAGAAAGTTTGGAATTTTTGTATATTAGAATTTAGTATATGTGTAGTGAGGAGATAATAAGCCATTTTCAAAATAATGCCAGTATAAGTGGCTATCCATCTACAATAAAATAACATCTATACTCTCTACCCTCTTAATAACACATCCTCCAGAGACTAAAGTATTAACTATAAACTACAAAACAACATTTTACAGCAATATCTAAGAGAGTTCATGGACAATCTAGAGACGAAAAAACTTTTGTAACATTTGAAAATAGAAGATATGTGTGATCACATTAAAAGCGTGCATGGTCCTATGCATTAAAAATATTGAATTAGGAGCTGGAGAGATGACTCGGCTGTTAAGGTGTTTGCCTGCTGGCACAGGTTTGATTCCCCAGCGCCCACATAAAGCCAGATGCACAAAGTGGTGCATGTATCTGGAGTTTGCTTGCAGTGGCAAGAGGCCCTGGTGCACCCATTCTTTTCTCTCTCTGAAACAAATAAAATATTTTCATAAATAAATAAATATAATTAAACATTAGAAAATATGTTCCCTGTACATAAAGTAATGGGTACTATAAAGAAATTCAAACCACAAATGATAAATTTTTGGAAAAATACTTGTAACTAAAATGGTAAATAACTTATATGGTATGGAAAGTGATTTTATAAATTATGATTAAGAGAAACTGATCAAAAAATAACAAAAGATAACTATCAAAGTCATAAATCAAGACAAAAGTACTGAAAGATGCTTAATTTTACCATAGTAAGGGAAATGTAAGTTAAAGTAATAATGAGACATGAAATGAGGCTCATCAGGCCTTCCAAAATTAAAACCATATACAGCATTTATTACTGTTGGGAATGGGAGGTTTAAGCCAGTGGGTTAAGAAATGTAGCCATGTCCATTAAAATAGATGCATCTATTTAAAATCAACCTAGAAGAATAAATGGGAATATACATACACTAGAACACTACTCAGTCATAAACAAAGCTATTTTTCCTGTAACAATATGGCTCAATCTCAAGATTATAGTAACAAAATAATCCAGAATAACAGAGTCCTGATGGTATGATTCTATCGATGTCAAGTTCTAGAACAGGGAAGACAAATCTGTAGCACTGGAAGCCATGAATCAGGATATTTAATTGTAGTATTATTTGGGCAGACTGAATCATGTTAGTCTATATTAAAACTAGGGCACTGCAAATGAAGAGGGAGAAGAAGCCCATAGGGATTTCTGTGGGGTTAGTATAATGAGAAAATCTCACATGGGCACCAATGATCATAGCCTTTCTATCCAAATGTTCTTATGTTCACCTGCACAGGTATGTTGAGTCTGTATCTCATTAGGGAAACATGAAAGAAAACATAGAAATATACAGGATGGGGATTTATTTCTTTTTTCTTTTTTTAGTGTTTGAAGACAGGGCCCTGTTAGGTAGTCCAAGCTAGCTTTGAACTCAAGATCCTCCAACCTTTACCACCCCAGTTGCTAGGATCACAGGCATGTGCTGTGCCTTGCTCAGGAACATGACCTTGAGATACAAGTCTACATGCAGCATGGAACAGAAGAAGAGGAGCGACCTTACACTAAGAGGAAAGCAAGAGTGTGAGTGGTAAGACTGTATTTGTGCATTTATAAAATTAAAACTTATATTTATGCAAGATTACTAAAAGTATGGCTGGACATCTTGTGGGCTGTTTTAGTTTGGTTCTTGGGTTAAACTAGGACTCCAGAGCTCTCTATTTGGACGATATCATCTTAGCCCTTCTTTATTTTTGCTGACTTGAACCTCTCAGTTTTACAGAGAAGGAATGAGAATCGCAAACTTGTTGACCTGTTCCAGTGCATACTGCCAGGAAGAAAACCCAGCATCCAAAGACGGACAGCCTAACTCCAAGGGCAGCATATACAATGCAGCAGAAGGTGGCAAAATTAAAATAGAAATTAGACAGTCGGGTTGGGGAGACGACTCAAGTAGGTAAAATGCCTGCCATGGAAGCATGAGGACCTGAGTTTGGGTAATTAGCACCTGCCGGCCATGGTGGCAAACTGGTGAACTCTAGGCTCAGTGAGAGACCCTGCCTTGTAAAAATAAGGTAGAGAAGAGACAGAAAAAGACATCCAACATTGACCTCTGGCCTCCACATGCATGTGCAGGTAGTGGAAGCTGGAGGATCCGAAGTTCCAAGTCATTCTCCTGGGCTGGGCTGTAGTGAGTTCAAGGTCAGCCTGGGCTGCAGGACACAAGAGGCCCTGCCAAGGCTTTGCTTGCCCAGCTTTGCCTCCCTCCCACTCCACTGTGCCAGCTGCCTTGGATTATGTCTTTATTGACTATTTTCATATTTTGTTCATGGCTACTTTGCATTAAATTTGATTTAAAAAAAAGTCCATTGCGTGGCAACATGCCTTTAATCCCAGCACTCTGGAGGCAGAGTTAGCAGGATCCAAGTGAGTTTGAGGTCACTCTGAGACGACATAGTGAATTCCAGGTCAGCCTGGGCTTGAGCAAAACCCTACCTTAAACAAAAATTCCATTACATTAAAATATTGTCTTGACTAACCCGGCGTGGTGGTGCATGCCACCGCTTGGAAGGTTGAGGTGGGAGGATCACCTTGAGTTCAAAGCTGACCTGGGCCTACAGAGTGAATCTCAGGTCAGCCTCCCTGCCCCCATCCAAAAAAAAAATTGTCTTGAGCAGGATCCATAATCTAGCTACTAGGAAGGTTGAGGTGGAAATATCAGAATAACAAAGTCTAGACTAATCTGCACAAATTACAAGATGTTGTTTCCAAAAAGAATTAAGATTTAAAAAAGCCGTGGATGTATCTGAGAGGTGATGTACTTATCCCATATGCTCCTGGGCTCATTCCCTAGCTACCTACTACCCCCGCACTCCCTTCCCCCCACACACACCAAAGGAAAAGATTTGCTTATCTGAATGTCTGAGAGTTTGGGGCACCCATTAAACACTGTGCCTACTCATAAGTGAGCACCACTCGTCTCACCTGGTCCTGGAGCCAGTCTTCCCCACCATCTGGTAACCAAGGGAACTGGGACAAATCTGTGCAAAGCACTGGAGAGATGGCTCAGCAGTTAAGGCATTTGCCTGCAAAGCCTAAGGACCTGCACTCAATTCCCCAGTACCCACGAAAAGCCAGAAGTGGTGCATGCATCTGGAGTTTGCAGTGGCTAGAGACCCTGGTGTGCACATACATATACACACACACTCTCTCTCCATATCTCTGCTTGCAAATAAATAATGTTTTAAATCTGTGCATATCTGAAGCTCAATATTCTCATCTAAAAAGTGGGAATGAGAATAACCATTTTCTGCTGCTCCCGAGGGATACAAATTGCGCATGGGGGGGGTACGGTTGCAAGCTGAGCCTCCCAAACTTGGGCATGCTCCCTGCTGCTCCTGGCCCACCCACACCCACTGCTGCAAAGTCCCCTGGAATCTGGTGCTTGTTTGGATGGTGACTTGGCAGCTGCAGCCTTTTGATCTGTCATGCCTGCCACCCCCGTCCTGAGCCTGTGACATGAGAACAGTGCTTCTGTGACTTCAATACAAGACAGGTCTCTCTGATGCTTGTTAAAAACCATACTGGAGGTAGCTTGATGGTAGGACACATGGTTAGCGTGTTCGAGGCCCTGATTACAATCCAAAATGCTAAGCAAATCACATTGGGAAATTAGCAGATCTGTGATAAGGCCTGAGTCCGTGTTTCCTTTCTTGTTTTGTATGTGTACGTGTGTGTATGGTGCGTGCGTGTATGTGTGTGTATATGTCTGCGCGTGGAGATGAGAGGTTGATGTCAAGTATCTTCCTTGATCACTTTCTGTCTTATTTATAAGACATAGTCTCTTGTTGAACCCAGAGCTTACTGATTTGAGGATCTGCCTATTGTAATCACTGAGATTACAGGTACCCCACTTTGCCTGGCATTTACATGGAAGCTGGCGATCGAACTCAGGTCCTCATGCTGTTTCCCTCACCCTGCAAATGTGCATTTCCAACAAGCCCCATTCTCTCTCACTTTACAAAATGAAGAGCTACCAAGCTGGACACATGGTGAATGAGTGACAAAGACCATGGAATGCCCCTCACAACAATGGCACCCTACACGCCAGGAATGGCTGTGAACACTTTCATCCTTACATTTATCAGCCAAAGACCACCAAGAACACCCTGTCCAGACACGTGTAGGTTTATTCATCTTACTACACTGAGAAGGGGAGATACTGAAGAACCTTGGGAGGAGTTAGTTGGAAGGGTTGAACATGGGTGTGGGGAGCCCAAACAGGTCTAAGGAAACGAGTGCCTGGTTTTGGATGGGGCAGTTGGATGGTGGAGCTCCAGGGACCACTTGTCCATAGGGAGGATCAAAGTTCCACTGATGCAGAAGCCAGAGTGAGGTTAGTCACAGGAGGGAGAGTCTATGCTGCGGTTGTAATCTGTCCCCTCTTTTGTGTTGTCCATGGCCACTGATGGCCTTGCCACTGGTTTAATGTCATAGAGCCATGGGATGACCTTGTGTGATGACTGCTTTTATTCTGTGAAAGCTGTTTATGTTCCCTGGGGGAATCATAGTAGCCACATGTTACCAGAACAAGTCCGGCTCCTCAGATTGGAGCAATTTTCTTGGGATTTTCTAAGTCTCTTCCCAGTGCCAGGCTGGCCGGACTGGCGGTGTATCATGTTCTCATGTTCTGAGCCCTAACTGGACCTCATGTGAGCCCCAGCTCCTGTTCCCCCCTTCGGAGACTCTACGACTCCCTAGGCTGAGCATGTGACTGCTTCATGCCCAGGGATCCCTTGGCCTTGTGTCTGACACCTGCTCCCTGGCAAGCACAGGCTGTGCAGGCTTTCTCTTGCAGGACTGCAAGACTGAGCTGCCAGAATGGTCCCAGCATTCCAAGTGCTTATCAGAGAGGGGCTGCTTGAGACCCCACCCTCAGGGATTGCCAGAGCTTCTTTCACTGAAGTTCCCAGCCAGGGAGAATGCCTTGCATCACCTCCTGGCTTCTGCCCTAAGCCCCACCCTCCTGCCCCCATGGCAGGTAAGTGGTGGAACAATGCCCAGCATCACCTCCTGGCTTCTGCCCTAAGCCCTGCCCTCCTGCCTCTGAGTACCTTTAGCTCGTTCATCCGTCCTCCCTACACTGCCCACAATCCGATGCTGCTCAGACTTTTCAAGTGAGATAATGTTTCATTCTTTTCTGCAGGGTCCTAGGCAATCTGCTTGCATCTTCCTCTTCAGCCCTTCCCCCCTTTGCTCAACTCTAGCTCCCTGGCACCACTAGCTAGGGGTGTCTCACATGTTCCTTCTGAGCCCCACCCTCCAGTGCAGATCCAGCGTCCAGAGCTTCAGCTCTAAGCAGCAATAGAGCCTGTGAACACCGAGGCTGTTCTCGCCCATGGCAGGAGGATGATCCAGATTGCTGGGGGTGGTGCTGAGGTTAGCCGTGAGGAGGAGGCGGCAAGCGAGTAGGCAGGACTGTGAAATGTGTTAAGTCTTCTATTATGGGGTCAGCCCACCTACCATGGTCATCACCCTCTCCTCTGCCATTTTCAGGAACTGGAAACAAGGAGGATGGGCCACAATTCCTGTAATGAATTCACTTGGCATCCTCTCAAACGACAAAGGTAAGTAGTCCTGTCACTTCTCTAAGATGAGGCCTGTTGTCTTCTGTGAGAGAAGATTCTGGAACACAAAAGCATTTGAAGGCCTCTCTGGGAGACCAGTGACCAGCCCATCCTAGAGGCAATGCCTACCACGGAAAGAGCACTGGCTTTGGAGTCCACTGACCTAGGCTGGAACCCTAGCTCCGCTACTCTATTAACTCGGTGTCACCAGGAAAGAGACATAAGCTCTCTGCCTCTGGAGAGTGAGAATAAGAACCTGTAAGCAGCTGCTGCAGAGTGACATTGTGTCTGCGGGTGGCTCTTGTCACTGTGTTTATCTTTGACTGTTCTAACAAGGACAGGCAGATCTCTCAAGCTTCAGAAAAGGACATTTTCCCTACACACAGAGTCGGCTTTAAAACAGTAGATGTGAATCAGTCCCCTCTTTATATTCCCAAGCCCCTTGCGCACACATTGCATCTATTTCAGCCCTCTTCTCGCTGCAGATGATGAAGCTCAGAAGCTTTACAGACCCTAATGCAGAAGCTTCCTCCATTTACCTTAAGTCACCCATCTGCATAATCCCGAGGTGAGCCATCCACATTCCTTCGGATCACAGCTTCCTTCTGGACAGCTGAATATCCCCTAGCTGTATCTGTCTGTCTCCAATTTTTTTTTCTTTCTCAAAGTATTCCTGCAAGAACACTTTATGATTTCGGCTTCTAGCCTCAACATTTCCCCTCTAAAGGGCCAGAGATCTGTTGTTCCCCTCTCCCCAAATAGCAGTGACAGCGTGGGAAGTTTACTGAGTGGCTCTTATTTGGGAACATTTGTATCTGGTTTGAATCTCACCTCTACTGATCAGCAGTTTTCTGTAGGACTAAATCCCACATGGCAGGTGGATAATCTTGACTTTCCACTAGGCAGGATCTAGAATCACCTAGGAGACAAATCCTCCAGTGTATCTGTAAAGAAGATTCTAGATTAGATGGGCTGAGGTGGGAAGACCCACCCTAATTGGGTAGCACCATTCCATGGATTGGGGTCCCAGACTGGGTGAGCTGAGCACCTACCCACAGGAGCATTCATCTCTCGGTCTGCTTCCTGACTGCTGATTGAATGTGACCAGCCAGCTCAAGATTCTGCCTCCATGCCAACCCTGTCATGATGGACTACATCATAAACTGGGAACAAAACCTTTTCCCCTTAATTTACTTTTTTAGGTATTTTGTTACAGCGATGAGAAAAGTTAAGACAGGCGGATATGACATTAGTAGCAGCCAAGATGAGGTAGGGATCATGGGCCTGTGTGAGGAGCAAGGAGCAAGAGGCCAGGGTGAGGGGCTGTTGCTTTAGAACAAAGCTCTGCCTGTCTTACCCCGACTGCCCACCGCCTCTTAATTGACTTGCTGGCCTCTGCATGTTACGCACTGTTATTAAAGACAGTGCTTGCTTGGTCTGCACAGCCTTGCATCCGTCATGGGATGGAAAGTATTTGGAAAGCTACTGTAACTGTACTGAACATGTCCAGACATCCTGCCTACCACTATTCCCGAAGTGATACAGTAAAACTATTCGAATGATTTACATTATATTATGTATTCTAAGAAACCTAGAGATTTACACTGAGAGGTCAGTGTAGGCTGCAGGCAGATACTGTGCCATTTGATGTAAGGGATTGAGGATCTGCAAGGGTCCTGAAACTAACATCTTGCATATATAAGGGACAACATCCTAACAATTCATTGTTTCTAACAAGTCACTATTATTGGGATGTCCTTCTACTCAAAAACATCTTCCAAAATTCCTTCTAATTGTCAGCCATGTTCTTAGAGCTCTGCATGAAGCCTGCCCTCCTTCTCTCATACCTTCCCTCTCTCTCCCTCCTCCTTCCTCCAGTCTGGCCTCCTCCATCTTCAAAGCCAGCTCTACTACCCAAGCTTCTCCCTCTGACGTCAGCCTGTGGGATTGTCACAGGGGAGCTTGAAGGACTGAGCAGCTAGACCAGACTTGTCTCTGAGTGGGAAGAGAGCACTGACATTTGAAGACACGAGTCTTTGGGGATAAAGGACACAAGCTGAGATGGAAGACAGCCAGGGGCCAGTAAGTGTGAACAGGTCTGAGCCTAGGATGTACATGGGGTGTTGGAAGGAGTCCCCATAAATATGGCCCAGGCCAGGGGTGCAGGGATCCAAGCTCAGGCCTTTCTGTCATACACCATAGGTTGTGGGAAGCTATCACATATTTTCAAGCAAGAATAGAACATCATGTCATTTCCAAAGGTAAGAAAAAACCCATTTCAAGGGCTAGAAAAGGACTTCACAGCCACATGAATGCTAGAGGCACACACCTACAATCTCAGCACTGGAGAAACCAAAATGGCTCTTCAGAATATGTGTCAGTGTGTGCCTGTGTATCACGTGAGTGCCTGCATGATGTGTGCCCTTGCATGCACCTGAGGTCTAGAAAGGACCAAGGAGGAGGAAAGTCCCAAGGACTCTGTACCTGATGGTAGGCCTGACTGGGTGGTGCAGCCAGGACAGGAGAATAAGGGCCAGCAAGAGCTGGGAGGTGACGCATTCACAGAACTCTGCTGTCTGCTAGGTGGAGGTGTGCTTAGGCAAGTTGGACACACAAAGATGGAGAACAAGGGACTGGACATTCAGTGCACTGGACAGACATCATCTAGGGGGAGGTATCATCCAGGGCTGTGGAAATGGCTCTGCTGTGAAGTGTTTCTGAGCAAGCATGAATGCTTGAGTTCAGATCTCCGGTACCCATGTAAAAGCTGGGCATGGTTGTGCATGCCGGTAATCCCAGCAATGGGGTGGTAGAGGCAGGAGGATCCCTGGGGCTTACTGATCAAATAATCAGCCCAATCAGTGAGCTCTGGGTTCAGTGAGAGAACCTGTTTCAAAAAATCAAGTGGTGAATGATTGATGACAGACATCTGATGTTGACCTCCAGCATCCACACATGCACACACGCACACACACACACACACACACACACACACACACACACACACCTGTTCTCACATAGGAACCATACGTGCACACACATCACATGCACATATACTCACTCACGAATGGGAGGCACCTGCAGGGGATGCTAGGGACATTTAGTCGGAGGGCATGGTCGGTGAGGTGGATATTGCAGAGTGATTAGACCCTAGGGAGGTGCCAACAGTACCTCACACCCCAGAAACAGGATGAATGGGAACAGGACGGGCACTGGATCTGTCTCTGCTGCCTGCCTTTCAAGGTCATTGGTCCACTTCCTTGTCCCAGCCTGGCCTGCATTGTGCATCTCTTCTCCAGCAAGCCTTAGATCCTTGCTGAGCTTCTGGCACATTGTTGATGGCTGTCACTCCCTCCCCTTGTCATTTACCTTGTCCCCCAGACCCCTTCAGATTCCGAGGCTGGAGAGCAGGGGCCTTACCTATCGTACATAGCCCAGTGGTGCCTGATAACAAAGTGGCTTAATCGGTTACTTATAACCTCCAGAATATGTAGAATTTAACTCGTACAGTTTGTATCTTTAAAAATACACTCTTTCTCTAAGCCAGAAGCTCCTCTGCCCTTTTTAGCATATCACAGCTTTGAGAGTTCTTCCCACGACATGCCCTTCCCTGTTGGGCTGGCATTTTTGCAACTCAGGCAGCCAAAGAGTTGCATCTCATTTTCTGCTCACTTTCTTTTTTCTTCCTTCCTTTCTCTGTTCCTTCCTTCCTAGTTGTGTGTACAGTATGTATCCTGTATGTGTTTGTGTGCGTGGTGTAGACATGAGTGTGCAGATGTAGGCACCATGTGCCTATGTGTGTGGAGGACAGAGGACATCAGATGTCTTCCTGTTGCTCTTCTGCCCTTCACTGAGCCTGGAGCTTGCTGATTTTTGGTTAGACTGGCCAACCACAGAGCTCCAGAAACCTACTGTCTGTATCCCTCAATGCTGGGGTCAGAGGCATCACAGGCACATCTAGCTTTTATGTGGAGTTGAGGGTCTAACTCAGACCCTCATGCTTGAGCAGCTCCTGTCTGCTGGGCCAGCTCCCCACCCCAGCCCCACTTTCTTTTTATTCCCCTACCAGTTTCCACTGCAGTGGTCACTCCCACCCCATCGCCTTGC
>PVHP010013427.1:21891-41072 GCA_004024765.1 Zapus hudsonius | reverse complement strand
TTCTAAGACCCTAGCTCCCACCCACCTGCCCTCACTGGACCTACATCCTCCCAGATAACTGACCCCACAGGAGAGGTTAGCTCGATCTCCTGTCTTACATTCTCATGGCATCTGGAACTTTCCTGGCCTGAGACTTTTCTCACACTCCCTAATTTTGCTTTATAATGTGGGACCCCTGGGGGAGCACAGAGGAAGCCTAGCTGAGTATGAAATCCATGTCTGTAAAGCAGTGATTAGCACACAGGAAGCCTCAGCTAATGCTATTCAATAAAATTAATGAAATCCTAAGAGCAGGCTCTGTGACTGAGCTGCTCTTGTCTACAGAATTAACAATCAAATGGGCCTCAGTGGAGGAAGGGGCCAAAAGCATCTCTGGTCTTCAGGGCTGAGCCAGCCGGCCATGAGGTGAGAATTTTTCCAGTCTCTAGTTTCTGAGTCCTCCTCGCCTACAAAAGACACATAAACTTCTGAGAGTAGAAACTGAATATCACCCCCTCCCAGGAGCAGGAAGGTAAGAATCTTTCTTGTAATCACACATTTTTAAAAATATTTTTATCTATTTATTTGCAAGCAGAGAAAGAGAGAGAGAAGAGAGACAGAGAGAATGGGCAAGACAGGGCCTCCAGCTGCTGCAAACACTTGAACTCCAGAAGCATACACCACTTTGTGCCTCTGCTTTGCTTTGAGTGGTGGGGAATTGAACCTGGGTTGTTAGGCTTTGCAGGCAAGTGCCGTAACCACTGAGCAATCTCTCCAGCTCCTAATCACAGAATTTGATAGTCAGCCAGCACAGGGCCAGCTTTTACCTGCCTGGATGCTGAGACCTGGGATCCCTTTGTTCCAGAGATGGTGGTGTCACCCTGCCTGCAGCCCCTCCACTACTCCTACTGCCATTTTAAAGAAGGGTCTAGGGAGACACAAGCCATGGTTTTCAAGTCAGAAGCCCAAACTTACCCTGGTTTCGAAGGCAAAGAGGGTCATGGGGCTGTAAAGCCATGGCTTCTGGGTTCACCCGGCCCAGCCCAGCCCAGCAAACAGAACATCAGAGCCTGGTCTCTTCACTCCTGATTCTGCTCTGCTTCCCTCTGGGTGGGCTCCTCCTTCTCATTGGGCTCTCCACTACCCAAAACACAGTGAGACCCTCTCTCGGTCCTATCAGATCAATCACTGGTGGTCCTTGGGCCCCAAACTCACCTGTGAGCCCATTGGAGAGGCTGGGAGAATTTTCAGCTCAGTGTAAAGCATGGAAACCAATACAAAAGACGTCAGGCTTCCCTGAGCGTGATCCAGAAGCACTCTGGAAATGTTGGGGACTAGTCACTGGACACCGCAAACAAGAATGACACTGTAGAGGAAGTGGTCTTTAACCCCATAACTCTTGTAACTCTGATGTATTCAGACAGGCATCTGAGTCTGAAACAGAAGAAAGCCTGGCATGATCCCTAAAGTGAACCCCAACTTAAGACCTTCCAAAAACCCTAAATAGGAGCCGGGTATGCTTGTACTAACACATGCCTGTAATGAGAGCATTTAGGAGGTGAAGGCAGGAGGCTCAGGAGTTCAAGGTTAGCCTCTGCTACATAACAAGTTCAAGGTCAGCCTGGGCTACTTTAAACCTTGAGAAGAAGAAAAAAAAAAAGCCTAAGCACCAAATAAGACCCTTCAACCCGTTCTAGAAAGCAAATGATGACTGTGACCTCTCAAAGCCACAGGCACAAAATGAACGATATAACGATAACACCTCTAAATGAGACATTTCTACTTCCCAAAAAGACGGACACTGTCAGGAAGATTCATTTTTTAAAAAAAAAAAATCTTATTAAACTTTCTTTTTCAACTGCTTTGTATCTTTGGTTGAAATGGAGCAGGATGCAGGTTACCATGGTAACGGCTGAATTTTTAAATAACAGGGCTCAGGAGCTCTGGCTGCTGGCTGTACCAGCCCCAGGCAGCAAACAGTGGGGAAGAAAGAGGCGGAATGGGAAAAGAAAAGTACTGAGCTCATCCCAGGACACGGAAACTTCTCCAACTTGTTCCCCTCTGCCCTAGGACGAGGCTGGGAAACTCCAGCCCCAGCCGGTTCCTGGGATGAGCCCAAATGTGTGCAGGCAGAAACAGAAGGATTCTTCTAGTGATCGGTTACGGTCCTTCCCACTAACAACAGGTGCCTTCCGCCCAGGCTTTAGATCACTGAAAGGACCACTGAAAGCCTGGCCCAAAGTGAAGGAGTCTGAGGACACTAAAGAGAAGAGCCCACAGGATTTGTAAGGGAAAGAGGAATTTGAGGCTAAGAGTCCCAGTCATCCATCCAAATAGCCCTGCCCACAAATTCCTATTCTGTTCTCTCCAGAGCAGAAATAAAAAATAAAAAATAAAAATAAATAAAAAATAAAAATAAAAACAAAAGAGTGCTGTGTTGTTCCCCATGGCTGGACATAGTCAAGGACAAGTGAAGCAGAAAGGGGGTGGATGACAGGCATCAGAGAAACAGGGTCCTTGGGAAGGGAGGCTCCTTCACCCTTCCAAATACCCAGCTCAGTGAAAAGGAGGGTAACGCTGGAGAAGGCCCGCAGGAAGGGGGCAGAGAGACTTGCTTCAGTACCTTCTCTCCCGACTTAGATGGCAGAAGGCCAAAACCATCTGTGTTTGGCAGGGAATCCTTTCAGAAATTAAAAGGATTATGGTAAGATGGGCTGAGCACCCTTCAGCCAAAATTCTGAAATCCAAAAGGTTCCAAACTCCAAAGCTTTCTAAGTACCAACATGCCACAAGCAGAATTTTTTTTTTAACTCTTTTTACTCTGATGTGACTCAGGCATTCAGACACCTGGGAAAGAGAAGAAGAAAGCCTGGCATGATTCATACTTGACGTCGTGTGACAGGTCACAGTGAAAACACAGGCACACAGCACTGGGGAGAGAGCTCGATCTGCAAAGTGCTTGCTTTGCAAGCTTGAGGACCTGAGTTTGATCCCCAGAAACCATGTAAAAACCCAGGTGTGCTGATACATGCTGGTTATTCCAGAGCCGGAAAGGCAGAGACAGGCAGATCCCCGGGGCTCGCTAGCCAGCAACTCAAGCCTCCCTGGCAACTTCGAGGCCAATGAGAGACCCTGTCTCATAAAACTGGATGACATTCCTAAGAATGACACCCAAGGTTATCCTCTCTCTTCATACACATGTGCATATATGTCCACACATCTACAGCATACACACTTGCAGGTGCACCTACACACACACATACAGGCACCAAAAAAAAAAACATTATAAAATTAAGTGTGAGTGATGTGTATCAGGTGTACATGGTATACATGGATTTTGTGTTAGCACTTCAGCCCCACCCCTGAGATATCTCATCATGTCTATGCAAACATTTCAAAATATAAAGCCAGGGCTGGAGAGATGGCTCAGTGGTTAAAGCATTTGCCTGCAAAGCAGAAGGACCCGACTTCAATTCCCTAGTACCCACATAAAGCCAGATGCACAAGGTGGTGTACCTCTCTCTCCCTCTCTCCCTCTCTCTCTCTCTCTCTCTCTCTCTCTCTCTCTCTCTCTCTTTCTCTCTCTCTCTCTCTCTGTGTGTGTGTGTGTGTGTGTGTGTGTGTGTGATCTATCCAGAAATACTTCTGGTCTCAAGTATTTTAGATCATAAATAATCTGTAATAGTTATATAAAAAAAAACACTTTTTCTCTACTGAGAGAGTGACAGGATTACTCAAGCTGAAGACGTTGACATTTCCTCAGAAACTGAGTGAGCAGTGGCCCCAGGAAAGAGGAAGAGACAAGGAGACAGGGTTCCTGGCCGGTGCTGTGCTGTGGGCATGGGAGGCGTCCCCACCAGCACTCTGCAGGAAGGTCAGTTGCACAGCAAGGAATATACAGTTTCTTAAAAAGAAAGAAGAAATGCCAGGGAGAGAGAGAGAAAAACCTTCCCAACCACACTGAGATTTCAAGGTTTCTCAGATGCAAGGGAGATGGAAGACAGAGCTGGCCCTGGCCTATCCTTGGTATCCAAGAAGTCCCTGGCCCACAGCTCCTGGCTTCACTTTTCAAGGTCAAGTTCAGATCTCAAACCACCACTTCTGCCCTGGTAGAGTCTATAGTGTCAGCACTGCCCCAACACACAGACACACACACCCACACCCACACACACACACACACACACACACACACACACACACACACACACACACTTGCCAGGGGCCATGGTAAGGATGGGGCCTTAGAAACCATCCCCAAGGGCAGATGCCCACTCTGTTAACAAAGTGACCAAGGGACTGAAGAATAACAAAATGTGAAAGACCCTACCTACAAACCGCAGGCCGATAGCTGACATCCTGGCAAGAGACCAGCCACCACAGACCTATCGTGGAGGATCCATATGGAACCCTGCAGAGAGTGGTGGGATAAGCAAGAGACCTATATCCAGAGCCAATCATTCAATCCAGGATAAGACAGACAGACAGACACCAACGATTTTCAACTCAACCTAAAGCAGAAGCACAGAGACCCCCTAAGACCTCAACAATAAAACAGCCTTAATACTCACCCACCATGACTCAGGGAACTGAGTAGAAGAGGGGGCAGAAAGAGTGTAAGAGCCATGGTGGAGGAGAATATCCAGAGATGTGGGCCCCCCTCAGTAACAACATACAAAGGTGGGTGGAACCAGGCTGACTCCTAGGCTATCCATAACCCCCTACCCCATGGACTGATCCAGACTGCCCACAGGGGAGGATACCCAGCTGATTGGGGACACGGAACAGGGGAATGGGGAACTGGGGATACCAACTCATTATTTGCTCACTCAGTGTATCTAATTATGGATAATAAAGGGAAAAAAAGAAAAATGGGAAAGATTTTTATTTCTCAATATATACCTTTTTAATGGATTTTTTCTGGCATGCATATATTTTCTTTAAAAAATACTCGTTCCCCTTTCTAGAACACAATGCAGAACCTGTCCCTTGTCCTGTCAACTTGCAGTCAAGTAAACTAAGTCCTGCCTGTAAGCCTGAAGCAATATGATGTCTGACCAGGTTGCAGACACCCTTTGTACATGGGGCTGGTACCACCCTCTTCCAAGGGACAATGATGGCCACAAAGACAGAGTGCTTGCCATATGTGAAACGAAGCAGTAGTGTCCAAAACAACCCTGCCAGTTACCAACTAGGAAAAGCTTTGTTTTCAGGGAGAAGGAAGACGAAGCGGAGAAAGGCTCAAGGTCAATCATCACGACTCCAGCCTCCAGCTCCTTCCACTCCTCGCTCACACACCCAGCAACAATGTGTCCATTTGACGTCAGTATTCAAGGGGTAGCTTCCTGCCCCAGGATGCTTGGGGTGGATCTTCCCATGTCTTGCAACTGTTGGTTTCAATGTTGAAGTGTCTTGTTTTTGCTGAGACGGCTTCATGAGGAGCTAAATCCACTCATCCCTCTCTCTCTCTCTCTCTCTCTCTCTCTCTCTCTCTCTCTCTCTCTCGCTCGCTCGCGCTCTTGCTCTCGCTCTCTCTCTTATCTGCACCTCTCTCTCTAATAAATATATATATTTATTAAAATATATATATATATCCAGAAATACTTCATTGCCAAGATGGACTCCGACTTCTAGAGGTCATTTGTCACATGGGAGAGAACAGAATTCTGGATCTACTTTGACTCAAAGAAGCCCCAGGAATGGCTCATCCACACAGGGAGTTTGTTTCTGGTGCACCCGCACTGTTACCACGGCAATGAGGGATCCCAGGCCTGTCCTCAATCCCTGTTCCTGATTTGTAGCGCCTGCCTAATTCCTACTTCCTCTTTAGGTCTCTTCAAACATTCAGACTAAGACATTGTCAAGTAGAAGTCATGAACTCATCCCTGATCATCATGAGACAAATAGCTTGATACCCAACAGCCCAAACGCTCCTTGAAGCACCATAACTGCTTTCTTGCAACAGCATCTTTGGGGCTGGAGAGATTGCACGGTGATTATGGCGCTTGCCTGCAAAGCCTAACAACCTGGGTTTGATTCCCCAGTACCCACATAAAGTCAGATGCACAAAGTGACACATGCATCTGGACCTCGTTTACAGTGGCTGAAGGCTCTAGCACATCCATTCTCTCTCTCTCTGTCTCTCTCTCTCTCCTTGCTAATAAATAAATATATTTTAAATCATCTTTGGACCACTATGAAATCTGTCTCCTCATCTTTTCCAGCCACTAGCTCTAGTGCTGTTCTCTTGAAACATATGCCTCAACTGTCCTGACTCCCTCAAGGACCCAGACAGCGTGCTCACGTCTGCCCGCATCTTCCCACCAGCAGCTCTCCCGCTTAAGCAATGAGAAGCTCCCTCGGAACCACACAGGCCTGGACTCCCCTCCAGCATTTCTGATCCAGTAAGCCCGTGATCCAGTTCTCACATGCCACTGCCGCTTTTTGGGAACCCCACTCTGAGAAGCATTTTCATCCCTCCGGACACCCCTTCAATGTGCGAGCATCCAGGCCTCCTTGCTCCCCTCGTCTCTCTCCTGGAAACATCTCCAGTTTGCCAGAATGGAACCTTCAGGGACTTGGGAGATGGATCCCTGGGCTAAGCACTTGTCACACAAGCATGAAGACCTGAGTTCAGATCTCCAGCACCTATGTAAATACCGCAAGGAGGTGATGGCATGCTCCTATAATCCCAGCACTAGGGAGGTGGTAGAGACAGGGGGGTCCTGAGGGCAAGCTGGTAGCCAAATGAGCCAAAATTACTAGTTCTGGGTTCAAATGAGAGACCCTGCATTGATAGGTACTGTGGAGAGCAATTGAGGAAGATACCCAATGTGGACCTCCGGCCTCCACATGTACCACACACACACACACACACACACACACACACACACACAAAGTAAAACCTTGAATAGATGCTAGGGTAACTGATACGAGTTGCTGATAATTAATAATTGTAAGCAACACGGGGAGAGGGAGTTTTGGAATCCTCCCTTCCCCCTCCTCCTACTCCGATTTCTTGTCCTCTAATGCCAAAGAATTGTACACAGGGACAGAATTAAATTTTAATTACACATTTATTCTAATTTAGTAGATTAGGAAAAGGGGAGTTGGATGGGGAAATTTCCCAGTTATCATGTGGGAAGTCATAGAGTTTTCCTGCCACCAGTGTGGGGAAAACACGTGTCAGAGAGTTCACAGAGCTTTTACTATTTAGTTAGATAAACAGCCCAAGAAAAGATAACAGAAAGCTCCCTTTATGAGAAAGAGAGGTTCATGAGAGAAAAGGTCTGGAGCCTGCCCCCCCTACCCCAGCCATCAGCTGGGGTAGGGGTACAGGCCTTACCTCCCTGAGGCCTGGGTCAGCAGTCGTCCTACTCCATTGCCATGTGGGGGAAGAGAGAGGGCCTACTTCCTCTAGGGAAGCTAGTTTTAAGTCCTCCCCAGGTGAGTTAAAGGGACAGCTGATTGGTTCATATTTGACCAATCAGTTTTAGCACCTAGGTTGTAGCTCTAACTAGACACCTCCCATTCAAGGGGAGGGGCTGGAAGGGGAGGAGTGGTCCCTACACACACCTGACTGTCACATAACAAGGGGCTATCTCAAGAAACAGGGAGTGTTTTAATGGTAGACATAGACAACCTGGGGCTCAAGGCCTGGGTGGCCTCTTGGGAAAAGCAGAGACGGCCACTCAGGGCCATGTCTCCCGAGAAGACAAGCAATGTTGTCACCCCTCAGCAGTGGGACTTGGCTTCAGCTCACTCGACCTCTTCTACAGTTTCTACTGCCACCAAGAAATTCCTGCTCCCTTCCTCCCTCCTTCTTGGTTGTTTTCTCATACCCATGATGCCTCCCTGGGGTCTCCTCAGCAACATGGACTCTCACCAGGAACATTTTTCCCTCAAGTAGTTCATCTTATTCAATTTAGCCCATCACTCCGGTCTATTGAGATCTTCATATGAATGATGTCTTTTTCCAGCTTATTTGATAAATGGCTCAAGTTCTATGTGCAGGCATCTCTCCATGAAATGGAGAGTAAATGTGTAAGTTATCATTCTTTGGGGGCTGAGACAAAAGTGATCTGAGATTTTTTTTTTTCTTTCCTAGAGCATTTGGAGAACAATTGCTCAGCAGTTTCAAGACATTATCTTAGACCAAAAAGTACACTTGCATATTGGTGTGCTGTGTCCATGCCAGGACTATTCAACAAGAGTTATATCATTTCTTGGAGATGACTTCTCTCTTCAAACAAGAGCTGCTATTCACTAAACAACTATCATGAGTATCAGGTGCTTTAACACATTATTTATAACCCTTGTAATAATCTCAAGAGGTTTTTTTGCCGTTTGCTTGGCTGGTTTGATTATTTTTTAGTCTTAAATATATATTTATTGTCCATAATGAGTTACGTTATTCAGTGGGCAAACAATGAGTTGTTATCCCCAATTCCCTAATGCCCCCCTCTCCATCCCCAATCAGCTGGATATCCTCCTCCATGGGCCATCTGGATCAGTCCTTGTGGCAGGGGACCCTGGATAGCCTAGTACTCAGCCCGGTCTTCCTGGCCCAAGTGTGTTGTTACTGAAGGGTGCCATGCCTCTGGATAGTCTCCCCCACCATGGCTCTTATAATCTCTCGGCCCCCTCTTCCGCATAGTTCCCTGAGTCGTGGTGGATGAGTATTAAGGCTGCTATAAAGTTGTGAGTTTAGGGGTCTTTGTGTCGAAGATCGTTGGTTTCTGTCTCACTGGCTTATCCTGTGTAGATCGAATGTCTGTGGCTGTGGGTCCCTCGTTCCTCCCATTATTCTCTGAGGGATTCCATATGGATCCTCCACGGTATGACTGTGGTGGCTCCTCTCTTGCCAGAATCTCAGGTATTGGCCTACAGTCAGTTGGTAGGGTTAGATGGGCCCCAGCTCTCTCATTGTGATTATTTTTTTTTTGAGACAGGGTCTCACTATGTCTGAGACCAGCCAGAAACTCACTATATAATCATGACTACCCACAAACTCACTGTGGTCCTCCTGTCTCACACTCCCAAGTGATGGAGTTATAGGCATTACCACCACACTTGGCTTGTCTATTTGATCTGATGTAGGCTGTAACTATGAAGCCCAAGCTTGCCTCAAATTTGTGATCCTCCTGCTCTCATCTACTAGGTGGTGGGATTACAGGCGTGTACACCATACCCAGAAAATTGTAGGTTTTCTTCTCTCTTTTTTCATAGAGATGAACTGAGTTCTTAATGGTTTAATAACTTCCCAAGATCACACAGGGTTAAATACAAGTGTCCCTTCAGTGTGCCATACAGTTCTTCTGGGTGACACTGAGACGTACTGAAAATAAATGAAGGTAGAGACTAAGGCTCATGGTTATAGTTACTCGTGGGTCACAGGTTGGGTTAAATGGATATGACATACTTAGGAACGTTGCACAGTCGTTTAAGAGGTGGACACACATGTATTTATAGAAAAGACCGAGTTTAACTCTTGGGGATGTCTCTGCTGACTCCTTTAACATTATATTAGCACATTAATTAGGAAGAAGAGAATTATAGGAGGCTTCCAGCTTCTATTCTTTTCTTAATTTATGGAATTTTTCATAAAAGATTGCATATATAGACCCCTCTCCCCGACCCCAATTCTGCTGAGGGTCTTCGGTGGGGTTATTGTTATTCATTGTGGGAACCAAGAGACCAGTGATGGTGGGAAACATGATGACTCAGGCTATTCCCACCCACCCTGAGGCTCTTCAATCTTTCCATCCCCTCTTCCACAAGGCTTCCATTTTGATTGGATTTTTACATTTGTCTATATTGCAATTATCTTCTCTTTCCTGTGTCATCCAACCAGAAGAAGCTTATGAAAGGAAAGGATTGATTTCTGCTTACAGTTCTGAGGGAAAGTTCCATCATGGTGGGAGGAAGCAGCCAGAGAAAGCTCTACAGCACAGGCTGGGCTGGGGGTGGACTGTAAAGTCCCAAAGCCCATCTCCATTGACACACCTCCTTCAAGGCTCCACCACCCAAAGGCTCAACAACTTTCCCAAATTGCCACTAGCTAGGAATCAAGTCTTCAAAACTCGTGAGCCTATAGAGGACATTGAATTCAAACCACCAGAGTCTATTACTTTTCAGTCACAAAATAAGAATTTAACGCCGGCTGTGGTGGTACACACCTTTAATCACAGCACTCAAGAGGCAGACGTAGGAGGATTGCTGTGAGTTCAAGGCCAGCCTGGTATGACAGAAGGAGTTCCAGGTCAACCTGAGCTAGAATGAGGCTGTTGCAGTCAGTATTCTAGTTGCTGCACAGAAAGAACCCAAGCAAAAGTGGCTTGTGGAGGAATGGGTTTATTTGGCTTACGGACTCGAGGGGAGACTCCATCCTGGCAGAGAAAACGATGGCATGAGCAGAGGGCTGGACATCACCTCTGCCACAGCACTGCAAACAGCGGCAGGAAGGTGTGCCAAATACTGGCAAGGGGAAGCTGGCTTATAACCCCCAAAAGCCTGCCCCCAACAACACAGCTCTAGTGAGGTTCTAATTCCCGAATTGCCATAAGCTGAGGATCGATCTATCAGAACACATTAATTTGTTTGTGGGGGACACCTGGATCAAACCATGACAGAGGCCTTACCTCAAAATCACCCTACCCCCCCAAAATAAGAGTTTTTTTTTTTTATGTTAAAATCATCAGCTACCCTTCCTATGAAGGGTCAGACGTCTGCAGAGACAACCCCCCCTTAAGTGGGAGGTGTCTAGCTAGAGCTACAATCTAGGGGCTAAAACTGACTGGTCAAGGTATGAACCAATCAGCTGTCTCTCTGACTCACCTGGGGAAAACTTAAATTAACTTCCCTACAAGAAAGCCCTCTCTCTCCCCCACATGGCAGGCTAGCAGAAAGACCTCTGACTGTCCTGGCCTTAGGAAGGTAAGGCTTCAAATTTTCTCTCTCATGAACTTTTTCTTTTTATAAGGGGAGCTCTGTTATCTTTTCTTCTGCTGCTTAGTTAGCAGAATAACATAAGTTCTGTTAAACTCTCTACATTTTCTCCCCACACTGGTGGCTGGAGAACTCTGTAACTTCCCATGTTTCCTTAAATAATATGATATTATGAACCTCACAGACCACGTGGTGACTGGGCAGCTTTCCCACCCAATTCCCCTTTTCCTAAATTAATTAATCTAGAATAAATGTGTGATAAGACTTATTTCTGTCCCTGTGTATAATTGTTTTGCATTAGAGGACACGAACTCAGAGGGGGGGAGAATTCAACAGTAAAAACCAAATATAACTGTGCCAAGGTTTCCCCGTAACATTCCCATCCCCCAACACCTTATTTTTCTGCCTCTGTAAGAGGGTGAAGGGGACCTCTGGTCTGCAGGCTTCGGAGGAAAGAAAGGAAGTCTCACATAAGAGGCAAGAAGCAGGACTGGGTTGGTTCATTAGTGGATAAACATCTCTGCACTCTCCTATCTCAGCCTGAGGCCTGACTCACTGCACAGCCTCCCCCCATCTGCCCCTGACCCTGCATCAACAGCCACTGTGGTAAATCCAGCAGAAGAGGAGGCAAATGTTCCTCCCAGGTGACTCCTTTTAACTTATTGGTCAGAACCACATCATCCAATAGCAGGTAGAGGGTGAGGTCACCACACCTGGAGGAAACAGATGATTAGCTCCTGGGCTCAGTTACCCCACCTCCCTCATAGTACATGGCTACAGACAACTTTGGGGTTCACTAACAAGGAAAAAGAGGGAGACTTGTGAATACAAAACACATTACAACTATGCCCTAAATTAATTATGTCACCATGCTGTTCTGTGAATATTCTCACCCCACAAGTCTATGTGGCCCCTACCCCATGTATGCTGACAGACACACTTTTTCTTTTTTTTTTTAAGTCTTAAATATATATTTATTGTCCATAATGAGTTACATTATTCAGTGGGCAAACAATGAGTTGTTATCCCCAATTCCCCGATGTCCCCCTTCCCCATCCCCAATCAGCTGGATATCCTCCTCCATGGGTCATCTGGATCAGTCCTTGTGGCAGGGGACCCTGGATAGCCCAGTCCTCCTGGCACAAGTGTGTTGTTACTGTAGGGTACCATGCCTCTGGATAGTCTCCCCCACCACGACTCTTACAATCTTTCCACCCCCTCTTCTGCATAGTTCCCTGAGTCGCAGACACACTGTTTCTAAGCCAGATGTGCCAGGTTTATAACCTATTTGCTTGTTAAAATGTCAGCTGGAGCGCTCTGGGATTTGTTCCTGTTGCTTTGGCTAACAGTGATATTCATAAAAACCTCTGGGGTGGACTCGGGAAATGTCACGGTAAAGAAGACTCAAATAGCCATAGTGGTTTCGGTCAAATATCCCCATAAACACATGTATTTGGAATGCTTGGGAAGTGGAGCCTTGCTGGAGGAGATGTGGTATTGGGGGCTTGCTGAGGGCTGCTACACCCAGCTTCCCCTGGTTAGAATCCAGCTCACTCTCTTGCTGCTGTTTCTACCTGCTGTGGTAGAGGTGATGCCCAGCCTCTTTTCATGCCATCAAGGAGCTTTGCCCTAAGACTAAGCCAAAATAAACCCTTTCCTCCAGTCAGCTGCTTTTGTCCAGTATTTCATCCCAGCAACGAGAAGGTAACTACAACACTGATGGAAGTCTACTTTACTAAAGACTGAAAGCCATGGGCCAGTAGATTTCAGAAACTTCAAATTCTGAATGGGAGCAAGCAAACGGGCTTTACAGGTGGTGACATGTGGCTCCATCTATCAGAATACAGGGCTTTTGACAAGACAGATCAAGCTGAAGAGATGTGAGAGAACAGGAACAGCAGGCAGGCCTGTCAGGTAATTTAAAGGTAAGATGATCAATGCCTTCTGCCACTCTTCTGAAAAAAGAGAGTAAGAGAGAGAGAGACTCTGACCCCACTTGGGTCCAACTGTCCATTTGGAAAGCCATCGAGACAGAAGTCTGGAGACCAAGAAACATAGATCTGGTGTGCAATCGTGTGTTCTGGTAGACACAGGCTGGCTAACCATTTTCCCCACACCTCCTAGCTGACTTCAACTTTAGGTTCATCTTTACTTCCTGACTCATCCTCATAGCCTCAGGGAGAGAAGGCTTCCTCCACCCTCTGGGTTTGGGTAGGCTTGAGGCAGGAAAATGAAATGAAAGATGGAAAATGGGGCTGGAGAGATGGCTCAGCAGTTAAGGCACTTGCCTGCAAAGCCTAATGACCTGGGGCTTCAATTTCCCAAGGTAGGTGGATCATTGTGAGTTCAAGGTCAGCCTGAGACTAACTACATAGTGAATTCCAGGTCAGCCTGGGCTGGAGTGAGACCCTACCTCAGGAAAATGAGTAATGGCTCAGTAGTTAAAGGCACTTTCTTGAAAAGTCTACCAGCCTGGGTTCAACTCCCACAGCACCCATGAAAAGACAGACACAAAAAGTTGACACATGCATCTGGCATTCATTGGGAGTGGCAAGAGACCCTGGAGTACACACGTGTACAGAGAGAGAGAGATAGAGAGAGAGAGAGAGAGACAGAGAGACAGAGAGAGAGAGAGAGAGAGAGGGGGGGGGTGCATGCAAATATGAAAAGACATTACCAGGAAGGAAGTACAAGCAAAGAAACTATGTTCTGTTATGATTTTTGTATGACAGGGGATATAGGATATAGGGGTCATTGATGAGGGGGAAATCCCCAGAAGGGGCTAGATTTGAAAGTTTTAGAACATTTCAACAAAGGACAATGTATTTGCAGGAAAAAAATGACAGCACAAAGAAAATGGAGTCTTAGACTCCGCTTGGAAGGGGAGAGAGTTAAATACGTAGGGAACACAATAGAAGACACGGCTATCCTAGAGAGAGTGGATTGCCAGTGTCCATTGAGACACAGCTCTACATCTTCCTCATGGCCATAAATCTTAGCTGGGAGAGGGGATCTATGGCAGTCCTCTTTCTCAGAAGTTTCTGCTTTCAGTTACATGAGAGAAAGAGAGTCCAGGAAGGCTACTTTCTTTGTTTTCTTTGTTGCCTTCACGACAAAACAGCCTCTGTCAAACTTTTGAAGTGGCATCTTCTCCCGCCTATACAACCTCATCACCTACAGTGCTCTTAGCAGGGACATCCCTGGCCTGGTGACTTCCCTTTGCCCCTCCTTAGCCTCACAGTATCCTCCCAAAAGAAGCCATGTGTGGATTCATAGTGCCCTTATTATAGCAAAATGATCGTGAGCTCACTGCCCCTCCCCCATGTTCATTGTTACATTCTTCGGACATTTGTTTGCCACAGATGGCCAGTCACATAGCATGAGGTGAGAAATTACCAGAGCTTTGAAGTTCTGTGAGACAAAAGAAGTATTTGCTTTAACTGTGAGTAGGAAATTAGGAAAAAGATGAGGCTGGAGGATAACTGGGGAGGATTATCTGAACTTCCCCTGAAACCATTGTAAATGTGTGAGTTGCTAGGAGCTTGTAATTTACATGTCCAATGTCACATACACATCTCTGCCCTACTATAAAACCCCTTTGTAACTGGGGTTCTGGGCCAAAAGCTTCATCTGTGCTTGGCCCGCCAGGGCATAAAAGTAAACTCCACTTTCCTCTTGCTGAGATGACTCTGTCTTTTGTCACTGGGTATTTCCACAACACCCTCTGACTGCCAAGTGGGATTGATGCTAGCCAGATGCAACAGAGAGAATTCAGAGAATGAAGTTAAGGTATGCCCCAAGTTCTGTCCCCGAGGGTCCCCCGAGGCTGCTTCCCACTGACAAAGATCTGAGCTCCAATAAGCCAGCAACCCTCACAGGCCTGCCTCTCTCCCCAGTTCCAGGGACCCACCCCCTGCTCTGCCTCAAGAGCCTAGGAGCATTAAGAGTGACTGTTACTAATCTGAGGTCCCTCCCGCCACTGTGCAGAGTGTGGTTTCCCTACACTCTGCCCACGCCTTTGTAAATAGTTTCTTTATGAAACTCTGCTTGAGTTATCCTAATTTAAGGGTGCCATCTGTTTCCTGCTGATATGCCTCTTTAACTTAATTTTATATGGGTTGAGTGTTTTTTGCTTGGTGATAGTTCTGTGTCCCTGCCTCCTGAATCACTGCTCTGGGCTGTGGCGAAGACCTCAGCCTCTGAGGCTGCAGAGCTTTCTTCATAGCCCGTTCTACCTCCTGGAAAGTCTTTGGGCAGGTCACTGCAGCGGCCTGAGTTTCTTTCTTTTGTCTGTAAATTACACCACCACCAGCAGCAAGAGCCATAATGGGGTCAGTTCCACTGGGATTCCTTGAGGATCAAATGAAACAATAGGAATGGGTAGGGGTGTGACAACCCACAGATCCCATCTAAAAGGGAGACAGTGGCTGCAGGGGCTCAGGTGATGGTCATAACAAAGAAAAGCCAGCCTGGGGCCCTGGATTCTTGTGATACCTCAAAGAGCACAGTGACACAAAACCCTGGGGGCTGAGGCAGGAGCATCATGACTCGGAGTCTAGCTTGGGTGATAAAGGTTCTGACGGGGTTCCAATGGAGAGGCACTGGAATGCATTTTCAGATGAATTCCTGCATTAACACTGTGTGTTCAGGAGTCTGCAGAGACAACCCCTCCCCTTGAGTGGGAGGTGTCTAAAACTGACTGGTCAGGTATGAACCAATCAGCTGTCTCTCTGACTCACCTGAGGGAACTTTAATCCCCAAGGACCCTGTCTTGGCCCTCTCTTCCCAACCTGTCAGGCTATCAGAAGGACCTCTGACTCTCCTGGCCGTAGAAAGGTAAGGCCTACCCCACTTCAGCTAATGTCTGGGGTGGGGGAAGGCTCCAGATTTTTTCCCTCATGAACCTTTCCTTTTTCCTATTATCTTTTCTTCTGCTGCTTATTTAGCTAAACAAAATAAGTTCTGTTAAACTCTCTACATTTTCTCCCCACAGTAGTGGCTGGAGAACTCTGTAACTTCCCATATTTCCTTAAATAATATGATATTATGAACCTCATAGACCACCTGGTGACTGGGCGGCTTTCCTATCCAATTCCCCTTTTCCTTAACTAATTAATCTAGAATAAATGTGTGATAAGATATATTTCTGTCCCTGTGTATAATTGTTTTGCATTAGAGGACACGAACTGGGGAGGGGGGGGGAATACAGAGGTAAAAACCAGATATAGCTGTGCCAAGGTTTCCCTGTTACAACTTCACAGGGATCAGCAGAAGCTTCTAAGGACAGAAGAGATTCCTTACATTTACCACCTTCTTTTTTTAAAATACTTTATTTGCAAAGGGGGAGGAAGAGAAAGAATGGGTATTCCAGGGTTTCTAGCTGCTGCAAATGAATTCTAGATGCATGTGGCACTTTCTGCATCTGGTTTATGTAGGTACCGGGGAATAGAATCTGGGTCATTAGACTTTGTAGGCAGTGTCTTAACCACTGAGCAATCTCTCCAGCCCACCTTTACAACCCTCTAAGAGAGGGTCTCCAACTAGAAATAAGGCCTTGCTGCAGAGTATGTGTGACTTGGGAATGACATCACAAGCTGAGAGAAGGCACAGGCTAGGTTACAAAGTCATGTTGGTATTATCTGGTCCTACTGGTATGCCCAGACTGCCAGCTTCTTTCTCTCCACCCCCTTCACTGTGTATGTGGGGGTGGAGGGGGTGTTTCCTGGGTTTTAAACCTGAGAGAAAGGTACTGTAATGGAAGATTAGTGTTAGAATGGAAATGACCACGAGAGACCACTCTGAAAGGAAAGGTTTTAATAGGAGGAAAAGTGAGCTGCTGGGCTATTTTCACCAAAGGTGGCGAAAAAGCGCAAGGCAGGTTTAGATCAGGGCTTTTACAGGGAAAATGTTCAGGTTGGGGTCCAGGTGGTCACATGAGGTTGGGTGGAGGGCTCAGGTGGTCACATGCTCTCAGGATCAGGAAGGATAATCCCTTGGGCCATACTGAGATACAGCTGGTGTGGCTCTTATTTAGGAGGGAGTCTTTATCTTTGACTCTTGTTGATACTTCTCTTGAAGCCGGTTGGGGAAGAGGATCAGGGTGTAGCCTGAATTCCGACCTTACAATTAGGATATTGCTAAAAACACTACTAAAGGAATATTACTCAAATTTTGGAGATTAGGGGTACAGAGACAACAACTGTTTGAGGTCTGTGAACACAAGCTTCGGAGATAAGAGAGGACTGAGAATGCTTGCTGTCACTCCTTTGTCTAGGTCTATGGGGGTTATCTGTACTTCCAGAAACCATTGTAAACCAAATGCACCTTGTGACTTAACTTGCTTTTGTTAACTGGCCCTGCCATTTGGCCTGTGAATACAGCAAGCTTTGATCAAGAAAGGAAGGTAGGGGAGGAGGTGAGAACAGAGGATTATCTACATTTCTCTGGAACCCATTTTAAACTTTGAGCTCTCTTGTGTTCTACCCGATTTGTTAATTTACATGTCTGATATCACATACACATCTCTGTACCCTACTATAAAACCCCTTTGTAACAGGGGCTGGGGCTAATGCTTCATCTATTTCTACAACAGTACTACACATAGGCTCTGAGAGAGAGGCTACTGCTGCTCTTGTTTGGCTAGATTGACATATTCATCAAATTGCCCTCTAAATATTGATGTGTATGCCTCTATGTCATGGTTTGATCCAAGTGTCCCCACAAACAAATGAATGTGTTCTCAGTGATCGATCCTCAGCTGATGCAGTTCAGGAATTACAACCTCACTAGAGCTGTGTTGTTGGGGGCAGGCTTATGGGGGTTATAAGCCAGCTCCCCCTTGCCAGTGTTTTCCTGCTGCTATTTCCAGTGCTGTGGCGGAGGTGATGTCCACCCCTCTGCTCATGCCATCGTTTTCCCTGCCAGGGTGGAGTCTCCCCTCGAGTCCGTAAGCCAAATAAACCCATTCCTCCACAAGCTGCTTTTGCTTGGGTTCTTTCTTCTCAACAACTAGAAAGCTGACTACAACACTCTATATTACTGCTGTTCTCACCTTTTTATAGTTTGCAGTGACTGCTTGGGAGACTCTTAAATATAATACCTTTGCCGTGTCCTCCAAGGTTCCTTAAGGAACCCTGAGGAGGAGGGGCCATAGGATGGGAAGGAGTGCTCTGGAATGATGTCTCATCAACATGAAGTGGTGGTTACACTCATGACCCAGAGGGACTGTCATTACCTGCACAAGACCTGCACAATACTGAGCCCATCAACGTGCTCACAGATGATGGAGAGCAAACAAAGAAAAGGAAGATATCAAAGAGAGACTAGAGGGAAAGACGGGGTTCAAAGGAAAGGGACTGGGGGAAGATGATGACTAAAATAACTATGTACATATGAAAACTCAATAAAACAGTTGAAAAAAACAGCGAGAGGAGGGCCGTCGCGAGAGCAGCCTTACATCATGGAGTCTGTAAACCAGTGCTGGTACTAGCCACATCCAGACCTGTCCCATAGACACAGCAGCAGCCCTGACCTTGAGGTGATGTGGTGACATCATGGTGACGTTGTGGAAGTGTTGTAGAAATTCCCCGTGACAAACAGACAACGCCTTAACAGCAAGATGAAGGTGGATTTTCATTTATTATTATTACAAATTTAGGAATTTACATGGGGCGGGCCAAGCATAGATGAAGCATTGGCCAGGAGCTCTGGTTACAAAGGGTTTGATAGTAGGGCACAGAGATGTGTATGTGACATTAGACCTGTAAATTAACAAGTGCAAGCAAGCGGATGCCTACACCTAGCGACTCACACATTTCCAATGGGTTCCGGAGAGGCTCAGATAATCCTCCCCAGGTATTCTCTGCTCTCATCTTTTCCTAACTTCCTTATCACAGTAAAAGCAGCTGCTTCTTTGTTTCACTGAACTTCAAAGCTCTGATAGTTTCTCACCTCATGTCATGTGACTGGCCATCTGTGGCCTGCAGAATGCAACAATGAGTAAGAGGGAAGACAATAAGCTCTCACTCATTTTTGCTCTAATAGGAGGGGAAAGCGGCTCAGCATTCAAGTCCTGACACAGGGACACTGGTGCTGACATTGTGCATTGAGAAGCAGGAAGATGCTGGGCTGCTCTTGTGTTCCCAGGGCCCCGTATGGCATGTGGGAGAATCAAGCAAAACGCTAAAGGAAAAAGAGACAGCGCTCTGTGTGTGTGTGTGTGTGTGTGTGTGTGTGTGTGTGTGTGTGTGTGTGTGTGT
>PVHP010013427.1:0-21791 GCA_004024765.1 Zapus hudsonius | reverse complement strand
CCACATCCCCAGCCCAGGAAGCTATCATGTTAACAGACGTGCAGCCCTCCATGAACTACATGCACAGCGTTTAAAATAGAAAATCAAGCCATGTGACATAAGCATGCACTTATGATAAAATGTTAAATAGCAAAAACAGAGCACAAACAACTTACCTTGGAAGGTTGATCTCGTTTTTTAAAAAAGAAAAATAGCTAGGCATGATGGTGCACGCCTTTAATCCCAGCACTCTGAGGCAGAGGTAGGAGGATCACAATGAGTTCAAGACCACCCTGAGACTACATAGTGAATTTCAGGTCAGCCTGGACTAGAGGGAGACCCTAGCTTGAAAATCTAAAAAAAGAAAAATAAATAATCCAAAATGATAATCTATGAGTTTATAAATAACTTTTTCCTCCTTTATGATTTGCTAACTTGTCTGTGTTCCCAGTATTAAAACACCTGTCTCAAAAAAAAAAAAAAAAAAAAAAAACATGAACAGGAGGAATCCTGGAGAGATTGCTCAGTGGTTAAGGAACTTGCCTTCAAAGCCCAATGACCAAGGGTTTGATTCCCTAGTACCTGAGTAAAACCAGATGCACAAAGTGGCACATGCATCTGGAGTTCTTTTTCTCTCTCTGCTTGCAAATAAATAAATAAAATATTTTTAAATGGTGTATAGCTTCCTTGAGGATAACATTGCAGATTGTTCTTTGGCCTCCACATATACACACAGATGTGCTTGCACACCTGCACACACACCTCTGCACTCATACCTGCACACACACATCTGTACACACACATACCTGCACACACATACACCTGCACATACACATACACCTGCACACACACACATCTTTACACACACATGCACCTGCACACACACACATATACCTACACACACATCTGCACACACACACCTGCACACACACCTGTACATACATACACCTGCACACACACCTGCACACACACGTCTGCACACATATACCTGCACACACACCTCTGCACTCACACCTGCAAACACATATACATTCACTGCACACACACACCTGTACACACACACATACACCTACTTACACACCTGCACATACATACACCCCCACACACCCACATACACCTGCGCGCACACACACCTCTGCACTCACACCTGCACATACATACACCTGCACCACATACACATCTGCGCACACACACACCTATACACAGATATACCTGCACACACACCTGCACTCACACCTGCAAACACATACACCTGTACTGCACATGCACACGCACACACCTGTACACACACATACACCTACACATACACACAACTGCACACACACACACACAACTGCACATACACCTGCACACACACACACACACACACACACACACCTGCCCACATACCAAAAAAACAGCTGTAAAATCAATTTAGTTTAAATAGCAAAGAGGAATTAAGTAGACACCTGGTTCCCTGACTCTCACCCCAGACTTTTGTCTCTCTTCCCTGACCCCCTGTATATCTCAACACAGAGCTGCCTCTCTAAGGTATTACAGAAAAAAATATGGATGGCTCAGCAGTTAAAGGTGCTTGCTTAGAGGGCCTGCTGGCCTGGGTTTGATTCTCCAGTCCCCACATAAAACTAGATGCACAAAGTGGCACCTGCATCTGGAGTTCATTGGCAGTGGTAAGAGGCCCTGGTACACCCATTCTCATTCTCTCTCTCTCTCTCTCTCTCTCTCTCTCTCTCTCTCTCTCTCTCTCTCTCTCTCTTTCTCTCTGCTTACAAACATTAAAAGAATTAAAATATGGAAAAGGTGTCTTCCCTTATAGCTAGTAAGGGTTGGACCTCTGGAAGGAGTTACACCCTTGTGTCCCAAATCACTGGGTCACAGAAGCCTAAGAGACCAGTGGCTTTTCCAACTACTGGATGTCCAACTTCTCAGCAGGGGCATAAGCTTATAAATCACACCTTCCCTTGTATCTGAGGATGGCAAATCAATACTTTCATTATGACGATCATTACTCTCAAGGCTCCTCTCCAGTGACATGGGAGCTGTCCTCCCCAGAGCACGGAGCACGAGAATGATGAATCCGTTTCTGAGACCCCATCGATCATGGCAGGAAGGGAAGGGAAGGATGAGGAAAAAGAAACGAGGGTACGAAGCGGGAGAGCTGATCTAAAACAGCTGCTCAAAATGGTCCTAGAACTTGGTGGATGGGATCTGTCCTGGGTGACGGCTAAAATGACAGATCCCTGGAGAGGCCCAGTTGTTGGGTTAGGGAGGACCTAAGACCCTGTCTTCAAATGACTTGATAAACCGAGAATTTGTACCTTAAGAACTTGGAGGGCTAAAGTATCCTTTCATGTAGTGAATCTCTGTCTCCTCCTCATGGATACACCAGGCGAGTGTGGTCAGGTGGGCTTTCTGAGGAGTGCACCTGTGTAATAAGTGTGCACTTTTCTTTAGACAGGCTGAAACCCAGAGTACTGGAGTGTCACTCCAGCCGTCCAGGGCTGCATGCACTGATCTCTGGTCTCAGTTGATCACCAGTGTTCTGGGCCCAGGATGAGTCATTGGCTGACTCTGTGATACGCACAGGGAGACGTGGGTTTTGATTAGTGCAGCCCAGCGAGCAGTCACCCAGCACCCTTTATATGTAATAACATGGTTGTGCTTTTTCAACCTGATATTCTCTTGTTACTTGGTTCCCATTTTCCAGATGAGGCTTGGTAAGTTTCACTGAGAAATGTGAGCACAGTAGGTGCACAATGAACATCAGTGTCGCTGGGAAGAAAGACTGAGCATGTGCAGTGCTGTCAGGCCTCTCCTCCCCCTCATGCTGCCTCTCCTCTCTGGGGAAGAATGCACTTCCATTGAGACAGCAGGGAAAAAGAAAACCCAGCGGGCTGAAGAGATGGCTTAGCGGCTAAGGCGTTTGCCTGCAATGCAGAAGGACCAGAGTTCGATTCCCCAGTGCCCATATACAGCCAGCTGCACACAAGGGCGCATGTGTCTGGAGTTCATATGGAGCCCATATTCTCTGTCTGCCCCTTTCTCCCTCTCTCTCTCTCAAATAAATAAATAAAATATTAAAAAAAAAAAAAAGAAAAGAAAACCCAGGATGTCAAGCCACGGCAGTGACTCAATGAGAAGTTCCCAGAAGAAAACTCACATTCCAGATTCCCCATCAACTCTAAAACCTAATAACATGGGACGTGACTTGCAGAGCTCTCGTCCTCTGGGCCAACCATCAAAATAAGCTAGAGGCCTCAGAACCTTCATGCCCTTCATGACTGAGGAGCTCAGTAGACAGCTTGGAGTCCAACATCCAGGTGACAACATCCCCAAATAACAGAGACCTCTTTTGCCTTGCTTGGAGACCAGTGCCCTCCTGTGCAGAAAGTAGGCAAGAAAATAAAGATTTCAAATATGGCATATAGTGGGGCTTGACCGAGTTTCTCACCTTTTTCCCTATGCTTTTTTTTTTTAAGTTTTATGCTTTGTGGGTGGAGGGGGTGCACATGCCATGGTGCACATGTGGAGGTCGAAGGAAATCCCCAGGGTGTTGGTCCTCTCCTTCCACCTTGCCTAGCCAGCCAGGAACTTCAGTGTTCTCCTGACTCTGCTATCATAGCTGGACTCACATTGGGATTACAGATGCATCTGCCACTTTAGTGTCTGGCTTTATGGGAGTGCCGAACTCTGGCCAACAGGCTTGCAGAGCGAGTGACTTTAACCACTGAGACCTCATTTTAAAAAATATTTTTATTTGAGAGAAAAGTGTGTGAGAGAGAGAGAAAAAAAATGAGTATGGGTATGACAGGGCCTCCTGCCACTGCTGATGAATTCCAGATGTATGTGCCACTTTGTGCATCTGGGCTTATGAGTACTGGGGAATTGAACCCGGGCTGCCAGGCTTTGCAAGCAAGCACCTTTACCACTGAGCAATCTTCTCAGCCTTCATTGCATTTAAAAAGAAAAAAAAAAAAAAGCAACCAGAAAGCTAGGCATGGTGGCACACACCTTTAATCCCAGCACTCAGGAGGTAGAAATAGGAGGACCACCATAAGTTTGAGGCCAGCCTGAGACTACATTGTGAATTCCAGGCCAACCTGGGCTAGAGCAAGACCCTTCCTCAAAAAAAAAAAAAAAAAGGCAACATGATACCTCAGCAGTCTGTACCAAAGAAGAATTGTCACCTATGATTAATTCCATCTGGTTCCATAAAGAGAAAAAAATTGTTGCCTGGAAAAAGAAAAATTGTTGCTGAGGATCTCAAGCCTTGTTAAAGTAATATTTCCCCAGATTCCCCTGTAACAGCATGCACCACACTCAGTCCATCCGTACCTGAATCATGAAATTCATCAACAAATGTAATGGAGAGTCCCAGGAACTGAGCCTGTCCAGGTAACTCAAGGCTTTCCCAGCCAGGTGAGGGAGGTGCCCAGCAGCCAGACCCCTGGACCTACAGCTTGGTTCTTGGCCTCCCTTCTCTTCCAGGTTCCTCGGCAGACCAAGGAGGATCTAGGGATCTGTTCCCTCCAGTGTCCCGCAGGTCCGTGACGACAGAGATATCCCAGCTGAAGAACTGAACTTCACAGGTCTGACATTGACACAACCCATGGAATTCAGTTCTCAAAGCTGAGGATACACACAGGCTCTCTGGGGGGAAGACACGAAGCCCCTCCTCACAGTGCAAGCGCTGGAAGATACAAGAGAGGAACACCTGCTGAACCCAGAGTGACAGCACTTCACATTCCCACCAGAAGTGTGTGAAGGTTTCATTTCTCCACATCATTGCCAACACTTGTAATTGTCTTCCTTTCAGATTACAACTATGGGGGGGGGTGCAGAGTAGCATCACACTGTGATTTTTTAAAACATTTTATTATTTATTATATTAAATTAAATTATGTATTTATTTAAATCAGAGAGAGCTAGAAGAGAGACAGACAAAATGGGTGTGCCAGGGCCTCCAGCCACTGCAAACCAACTCCAGATGCATGTGTTGCTTTGTGCATCTGGCTTTATTTACGTGGGTCAAACCCAGGTCGCCAGGCTTTGCAGGCAAGCACCTCAACCACAGGGCCACCTCTCCTGCTCTCGCTGTGGTTTTGATTTCCACCTCCCCAATAGCTAATGATGTCACGAAAGATCCTTTAATGTGGCTGAATGGACACTTCCAAAGCTCTTTTCGGGGGAAGAAATTTTTTTTCACAATGTTCTATATATTCCAGGTATAATTTGAAAATTTAACTTTTTTTAATGTGTGTGTGTGTGTGTGTTCCATAACATTTCTAGCTCACATCTGGATCATGACAGAAAAAAAAAAGGAAGGAAAGGAAGTGGGAAAGGTACGTCTATTTAATGTTTGATATTTTTATACACGTGTATAACGTATTTTGGTCATAATCCCCTCCTGTTCTCTTCTCTCCCACTGAACCCCTTCTTCAGTGGGAAAGGAGATGTTGAAGACCCTGTAGTTTCCTTGTGTCTTTTTCTTTTCCTTTCTTTCTTTTTTCCTTTATTTCCTTCCGCTATTGCTATATTGTTTTTTGAAATAGGGTCTTACTATGTGCTCAAGTTCTTGGCCTAGAACTTGCTGTGTATCCTAGGCTGGTCTGGAACCCATGATCCTCCTGTCTTAGCCCACTGTACTTCTGGGATTGCTGGCATGAGCTATAATGCCCAGATTCACTTTATTATCTGTAGGAAGATGGTGGCACAGTGAGTTACAAGGTCAAAGGACGGAGTTTGGGGGGATTTCTGATGGCTCAGGACATGGCGGCTCCTAGAGGGGTCATGCCCAGAGAGAACAAGAAAGCTCCTATAACTCTCCTGAGCCTCTTTCTGTGTGCCTCTTCATCCTAGCTCCCTTACAACGACCTAGTAAACGGGGGTCGTGATGGCCTTCTCTCCCCCATCAGGGACTAGAAGCAGCAAAGTGAACCAGCACAGGAGAAACCATTGCTCAAAGGAAAGCTATAATGGAGGCCCAGGATCAAGTAGCTGAACTAGGTAAGTGAAAAGAAAAAAAAAAAAAAAGAAAGAAAAAGTAAAAGGTGGGAACAACCTAAGTGTTGGTCCAAGTTGCACAAGGCACTCTCCGACTCATTTGTCAGGCTGGTGCTGACTTCCATTGCCACTTGGGGACAGCCCAGTAAATTGTATTCTTGTAACTTCTGCATCTTGTAACTCACTGAGAACCCAGAGAAGAACTGTGGCTTCCACTATGTGCAGCCCTGTGCACAGACTGTCTTAGTCCCGCCTGGATCCTCGGTGCCCAATACTGCACCTGAATCCGGGGGGGGGGAGGGAGGAGAGATGCACAAAAACAGTGTTTAAGTTGGTGGACAAAGAAATGAGCAGGTGATCAGCAGTCATAATGTGAGCCTGAATTGCACAATCTTAATAAAGCAGGTGGGTGAAGGCCCCAGAGGTGGCGTGCAGACATACCTGGAGACAGCCCAGTGCCAAGGCTAGAAATGGACTCTAGTTCTCAGCTGCCTGGCTTTAATTCCAACTCAAAGGCTGCCCAGCATGAGAGACTGTGGCAGAGAGCCTTCATCCGTGCCTTAACTCACATCTGCTCAAGTCTACCATTTATGACATCCATGCCTTTCATTCCTTAGGTTCCAGGCTTCCAGTCATCCATGGCCCTCAGCCAAAACGGCAGGTATTCTGTGTTCTGGTTGGACCCACACAACCTGGTGGCTCTGGTATAAACATCTGCATCCTCATGCTGACAGATCAATGTACTCAAAATCCCCTACTAGACACTCACGTCCCTGGGGTGGCTTCTCCATCACCTTTGATGCAATATGACCTTTTATACCTGCGGTGCCACGAGTGTAACCTGGCTCTCCACACGTTCATGTCTTAAGTAAGCTTCGCCTCCCCTTTGGCATGGAGGAAGAAAACCCTGATATGTAAAGGGGAAAAAGTGATCGTTCACCCCAAAATGTTCCGACTCAGAATAAAGGTCAGTGGTACAGAAAACCCACGGAAAGGAGGAGCCACACATGACAAGGGCCAGCTGCAGGGCCAGAGCCAAACAAGGCACTTGAGATGCAAAACCTTAAGAAAATGCTATTGCTATCCCCACTGGATGGAGAAAAGGGGTAAGAGAAGGAAGGGCCATGGGCAGACAGACATTGATTTAACCTTCCTTCTCTAATGCTTGCTATTGGAGATGGTTTGGGGATTTGTTCCCTATGTTCTGTAGAGGATGTCAAGAGAGGAGGTAAAACAGCAAGGAGCTAAACAAAGGCTGGAGGCTGGAGAGATGGCTCAGCGGTTGATTTTCCAGCACCCACGTAAAGCCCCATGCACAAAGCAGTGCATGCATCTGGAGCTTGTTTGCAGTGGCTGGAGGCCCTGGCACGCTCATTCTCTCTGTCTCTCTTCTCTCTATCTTCTATCTCTCTCCACTTGCAAATAAATACATAAATATTTTTTAAATAGCAAGGAGAAAGATAAGCAGATGAAAACTAAGTGACCACAGATGGCATCAAAGAACACATACGCATCTGGTACCGAGAGGGCCGGGGGCTGGTGAGGAAAACCTTTCATTCAATCCCTCTTCAGGCTCTGCAAGCTACAGCTTCAGAGACACCAGACTCTAACCTCTCCCATACCTAAGCCTTGTCTCCTTCCACCAAGATCACTGCTGGCCAGTGAGACTTGGGCTCCGCAGGGGGCCAGGGGGCCACGACCTCCCCAACATCCAATTTTTATCTCCTCTACCTCCCCAACAGCAGAGGAATGACAGGCCTATGAACCAGGACTAATCTATGATTTTCTGATGATGAATAACTCTTTCTGTCCTCTGTAGGGTCCTTTCTTGTCCCCAGTCATTGTCCTAATCCCTGCCTGACGGTTAAGAAGTTCACTGTCTGATGACCGACCCCCTTGCAAGGTCCCTCAACAAGGTCCAGAGGCTTGTGAATAGTGAGGTCCATCCCAGATCCCTTCCACTTTCAACTGATGACAGACCCTCCAGCCTCGAGGTCTTCAGCCTGCACCTCCTGTCAGCCACCGGTTTGCTCCTGAACTGTGAAGTACCAGGTCAAAGTGACCTAACTGCACAGCCAGCGTAGAGGGGACAGAAATCCTCAGCCATTACCTCCCTGTGCCAGGAGACACTCTGAGCTCTGAGCCATCCTGTCATCTTCAAGAGATTTGTAGTCAGAACGCGTGGAAACCCAAACAATAGAAAGGTCTTTTAACCATGGGCCCTTTACACACAGCAACACAACTGCTCACCACTTTAGGAGAACCTTCCAGAGCAAAGCCCAGGAAAGCTAAAGTTACATTAAATCAATTTTTGATAAAGCTGATTCCATTTTAAAACGGAATCCTATCGCATGGCTGTCAGATAAATGAATAACTTTCCCTATGAAAAGAAATTCCCTGTCTTGTTTGGTCACAGCATATTGTTACCAAGAATTCACTTCCTTTCCTTCTGTGCTCTTCCCACCGTTTGAAGAAAAATTAAAATAAGCCTAAAAGTTGTTATAAATATGGCTTTGCCAGCCTCCCCCCCCCCAATAAAGACAGGGAATTTTGCTCCTATTAAATAGAATTGGAATGAATAAATGAATGGGATTCCCATATGTGATAACCTAGAGAGCGAGGCCTTAGTACCTTACAAACTAACTGGTCTTCCAGTTCAACCCCAATGGTGTAAAGCCAAAATGCTTCATGTAGTCTTTTTAAAAAGGATTCCTCTACATAGCCCTTTAGATAAAAAATTAAATAATGTGCATAATTGACTCACTTGCATCTCTGCCCAGAGCTTGGAAGAAGAGCTGGAGCAGACAGGGAAATGTTAAAGAAACACACTTACTCACTCTTACCACTATGCAGAGAGATCAGCATTAATGGAGACTTACAACATGCCTGCCAAGGCCCAGGAAACACTGCAGAAGGGGAGAAAGGTTGTAAGAGTCACAGGGTGGGAGGTGTATCCAGAGACATTGTTCCCCATACTGAGACTGATTGGTGCGTTCATGACCTCACAAACAATACCAACAACTCCACTGAGGAGGACCCCAGTGCCATGGGGGCACAGGAAGGGGATATGAGAACAACCCCAAAGGGGATATGACCAAAATGCAGTGTGTTCATGCTGTAAAAGATCATAATAAGAAAAATAACTGTTGGAAATAAATAAATCTTGCAAATAAGAAGAAACTTCAAGGGGATTTTCTGGTATTAAATTAGCCCTTTTTATAAAACAAAGCCCCTTTACAACTAGAGGTGATTTTTTTTGCAACAACAAAAAAAGATTTTATGAGCCAGGCGTGGTGGCACACGCCTTTAATCCCAGCACTCGGGAGGCAGAGGTAGGAGGATCACCGTGAGTTTAAGGCCACCCTGAGACTACATAGTGAATTCCAGGTCAGCCTGGGATAGAGTGAGACCCTACCTTGAAAAACAAAAAAAAAGATTTTATGAAACATAGCTCACCAAGTAAATAATTACAGCCCATTCAACTTGTGTTGGGGCTTTGGTGCTCATTGGCTCAGATCCAGACAGTGCCAACACAGAGCACTCTGACAGCCAATCCAATGGCTGGGCTCTCTCGACAGACATGGGCAATACTTGTCTCCCTGGTCTTCCAACCTGTCCACTTCACATTTGATCACTGTTTCCCATGGGGGGGGGTCTGCTCTCTGCCTCTCTTTCTCCCCGTGAGATGGTCTTCCCCTGGACACACAGGTTCGGCTCCTACCTCAGGACCTCAGACTCTGAGGCAAGCTGCATAGGATGCCACCTCCCTCAGCCTTTGACTTGCGACTCAGTGGAATTACTCCTCTCGCCCATCTCCCAGCTGTGGACTCTGGAGGCACATGATGTTATGTTGGATTGAGTGTATTCCTGATGCTGCGAGACAACACCTGTTTCACAGAAGGCACCTCGATAAATAACAATTATCACCATAGCTAGCAAACATTAAGTGCTTCTTACGTACCAGCCACTGTGCCACATGGATTAGCTCGTGTTTTACAACAGAGCCCCGAGGTAGGCTCTCTTCTCGGCAGCATATGACACAGGAGAAAAAAACAAAAAGCTTGGAAAGGTCCAGCCGCCTTCTACTGTAACTAGAATTTCTTTTTTTATTTTTATTTATGTGTGTGTGTGTGTATGTGTGTGTGTGTGTGTGTACTTGCGTGCATGCATGCATGTGTACGGGCACACATGTGGAGAGGTCAGAGGAAAACTTTGAGGTGTCCATGGTCCACCTTCTTTGAGACAGGGTCTCTTGTCACTGCAAACAATCAAACTACAAACAAATACAAGCTACCTCCCATTATTACAGACCCATTGTGATCACAGGTCCATGCATTGCTATGGAATTAAACCCCAGGGCCAGCAGGCTTTGCAAGCAGGCACATATATTTAAATGCTGAACCATCTCCCCAGCCACCTAACTGGGATTTTAACCTAACAAACCCATCTCCAGAGCCCAGGCTCACAGGCACTCTGCTTCACTGGCTGAGTGAGTGAACAGAGCCTCATTTCCCAGCAAGATTTGCTGCTCAGGTCTCTCCAAACCATGGGCTGGTTTCACTGGGAGCCAGAAGTGAGCCCTCAGGACAAGAGCAGAGGCGGCCAGATCTGTTCAGGCTCTAGAACCATCCCCACAAGAGGGGCTCCCTGGCAAGCTTAACAGCAAGCATGTGGTCTCTCAAGAGCTGCTGTTACAAAAGGAAAACAAAACACAAAACGGAATTTGGACAACTAAGTAACACGAGTTGCTGAAAAATGAATCTTTGCTGTGCTACACCACACACACACACACACACACACACACACACACACACACGTTCTAGAAGGATGGTGTTTTTTTTAACAGTAAGTGAGCAAGAAACTCCCCAAACCATCACATTAATGAATGAAGTAACTCCTCAGTCTCCTTATTCCAGATTTCTTTCTTCCCCTGCATCATTCTCTCTGTCTCTCTTCTCTCTATCTTCTATCTCTCTCCACTTGCAAATAAATACATAAATATTTTTTAAATAGCATCTTGCTTAGAAAGTCATTTCTGGACCCTTCTGCTGCTCCACAGAGCTGGATTGTCACTTAAAGGCCCGTTAACTAACCAAAATTGCCATTCTGAAGCTGCAAATAAACTTCACACGCAGCTCAGATGAGTTTATCATGGGAGCTGATTAATTAGCAGTTATGGAGCCCCAAAAATAGAGTTGCATTTCATTAACACAGACATGGAATTTTTAGTGAAGATTGTTGTGATTTAAACACATTTGCTCCATAGTGGGGAAGCCGTGGAGGTGGAAGAGAAATGGGAAGTCTGTGTGCTTCAGAATGATTAACTACAAAGGACTTTTCTCATAATGGAATCATTAACTCTGCATTCCCCTGGTCTATCCTGCCTGTTCTGCTCTGAGTGCCCAGTGTGTTCTCATATGTATTGGCTTATGGGGTCATCAAGGTCATCGTAGGAGATGGGCACCATTATTGTAAGCATTTTGCATAAGAGAAAACAGAGGTGTGCACTTACTAAGCAGGAGAGCCAGAGATAAGACTCAGACAGGCTCCCCCACAGCAACGGTTCTCAACTGGAAACATCTGGAATGTCTAAGGTGGCTTTGATAGTTATGAGGTAGCTGTCATTATTAGGATGTCTTGAGACCGGAGGCATCTACTGGATAGAGGCCAGGATGCTGCTTCATATCTAACAAGGCATAGGACACCCCCCACCTCAGCAAACCAACTGTACTGAGGTAAAGACACCCTTCCATAGAGCCTGCTTTCTGCTCTTGTGCCTCAGGCCTGGGTGAAAGAAAGGGAAAAGGAATACTGTGAAGAGGCTGGTCACACATGAACACCCCTTCCTAAGCATTAGCTGTGATACTTCCTCATGGGAGGAGGACTTTTACTTCTGAGAGCCCCAGGCAGCTCACGGTTTCCCTCCCTAAAGCTAGAAAGTCTTAGGAATGAATAAGAAGTGAGCATGGACATTGAGGCAGAAACAGCAAATGCAATCAGCTGCATAAAGGTGAGGTTTGAGAAATGCAACCATGTGCATGCTGCAATTCAGGACCAGTGAAAATATCCTTTCAAAGCAGAACTATCCAAAAATTAAAATAATAAAAAAAAAAGTCAGCGTGGTGGCGCACACCTTTAATTCCAGCACTCGAAGGCAGAGGTAGGAGGATGGCTGTGAGTTTAAGGCCAGCCAGGGACTGCAGAGTGAGTTCCAGGTCAGTCTGGGTTAGAGTGAGACCCTACCTCAAAAAAATCAAAGCAGCACTAATCAAACATCAGCTGAGGCAGGGGTACTTTTACTCACTGTTCTCGCCATGTAACTTTTCTATAAATCTAAAACTATTCTGAAGTTAAAAGCTTATTTAAAAAAAAAAAAAATCCAGGACGAAGTCTAGGAAGATGGCTCAGTGAGCAAAGTGCTTCCTTCACAAGCACAAGGACTTGCATTTGAATCCCCAGCACTTCTGGAAACACTGGGCCTAGCGACAGGTGCCTATAATCTGGGTGCTGGGGAGGCAGAGACAGGAGAAGCCCTGGGTCTGGCTAACAAGCTAATCTCGCCAAATTGTTCAGTGCAAGAGCCTCTTTGAAACAAAATAATGTGGACAATGATTAAGGAAAACTCTAGATGCTGGCCCCTGGCCACCACATGCACACACATGCACACGCACCACACACATACACATGCAAAAAAAACACTGTAATCAAAAATTGGTATTTACAGAAAAATTACCATCAGCTCTGTCTCACATCATGTATAAAATATACACTTCAGAAGAAAGAAAGAGCTAAATGTAAATAATATGACAATGCACATTTCAGAAGTTAAAGACAAAAATAAATCTTTATAACCATCCCTTGAAAGCAGGCCTTTCTCAACTAGGCTCAAAGAGCAGGGAGGGAAAGAACGACAGGTTTGAGACTCCCTGTGTAGTGATACAATTGCATCCTGGGTAAGCAAAGAGGATCAGCTCACTAAAGAAATAATCAGAAGGGTTTCTGCAGCTTTCCTCTGGGAGAAATTTCACAGCTGGGGGCTGCGAATCACAGGTTACAGAAGTCAAAAAGAAAGGCCCTTGGGGGAATCCCATTGGCACTCTTCTCTAATTAGCTTGGAGGAGATAGAAAATTCTCCTCTCTCTGCTTCTGGTATCACTGGTTTGAAGAGAATGTCAGGCAAAGGGACAAAAGGAATGCTATCTGTCCACAGGTGCAAGCTGAGAGCCTAATTCTGAGAGGACAATGGGATTCTTTTCTTAGTATTTTAATGTCGGAACTAATCTGGCTGACATTTTCTCCAGCAGTGGAGGAAGCAGCTGGTGACAACATTCAAAAGCCAGACAACTGCTAAACCCTGCATAGTAGGTCTACCCCAAAATAATGGCTCTGCATGACCCTCCCCAGATCCCCCAGAACCAAAGCTGGAGAAGACCCATCAGACACTCTGCAATTCACTTGTCTTGAGGTCTACAGAGCTCTATGCCCAAAACTCGAAGACAGACTTTTTGTTTTTCTTCATGAACTTGTGACTTTATCTCCAATGACAATAATCTAAATAATTATATTCTTAAAGGTATAAGGTTTGGTCAGAGTAAGAGACCAAAAAAGTTCTACAGAGAACAGCAGACAAGACCCTGTGCCATCCTCTCGTGGGGTCCCATCTACTAGAGGATTTCTCCTTTGGAATTGGAATTGGCATCCTTTGCTTCCTGGACCCCCATTCCCTTCAATAGAAAACCCTACCTAGTTAGTCAATGTTCACTAGTAAATGATCTTTCTGGAGATGTAGGGAACCCAGAACATCTGATGGCCTTGGCAATGCCTTCCTTGGTCTTTAGTTCTGTGGTAAATCAATTTTACTCTGTCATCTATTGAACACAAACAAAGCAAATGCAAGTAACTGCAGAGAGTAGGTTTGGCTAAAGTGAAGATGCAAGAACTGAGGGTACAGACCCATGGTACGGTGTTTGAAAGGCCCTTACTCTTAAGGCCCAGGTTCCAATCCCCAACATAAAAAAAATCTGTAATCCCAGCCACTCAAGAGGCTGAAACAGAAGGATCAAAAATTCAAGGCCTGCCTGAGCTACAGAGCTCAAGGTCAAGTTCAAGGTCAGCCCTGGGCATCTTCCCAAAATCCTGTCTCAAAATAAAAAATAAATAGAAGCTGGCGATGTAACTCAGTGGTAGAGCACCTACCATTTGCAAATGCTAGACGCTCTGGTTTCAATCCCCAGTACGGAAAGATAATAAATAAGGAATAAAGAAACAAAGGCAGGTGCTGGCCTCGGGAAGACACAGTCCATCTTGATGCTCAGGGAAGAAAAACAGAGGCTCATCTCTGTGTGATGAAGACATGATGGGACAGAGCTTTCCTCCTTTCAACTGGACATACCTTCTTTCCTCCCCATAAGTTCTTTGTGCCCCTGAGATGTCCCCCAAGAAAGGCTTGATCATGAATCTGTTTCTCTTCTCACTGGGCTAGGGTTTTTTTTTAAATATTTTTATTTATTTATTGGGTGGGAAGAGAATGGGCGTGCTGGTGCCCCTTGCCACTGCAAGCAAACTTCAGACACATGCACCATTTCGTGCATCTGGCTTTACATAGGGACTGGGAAATTGAGCCCAGGTTGTCAGGCTTTGCAAGCAAGTCTCTTTAACCATTTAGACATCTCCCCATCCCCAGTTTTTCTTTTTCTAGTAAATTCACTTTCATTGCCTCAGCAGCTTAGACTCTTGGCTGAACTAGCCAGCTATAGGGTGGCGCAGCCAGATTGGACCAGTAATACTTACACTGCATTTTCCTATGATCTTTTCCTAAAGCATCCAAAGTTACTTTTCTGCACACTGGATAACAAAAACCAGGCAGGGTGCCTCACACCTATAACCCCAGCACTGAGGAGGCTGAGGCAGGAAGATCACCTTGGATCTGAGGCAAGTCTGGTCTGCACGGTGAGTTCTAGACCACAGAGTGAGAGATTGTCTTGGAAGACCAAATAGCATGTAGACACTCACTCTCTGAGCCAGTTTAGAACAGGAAACATCGGGTGTAAGTTTGAGTCCTGACTGGGCAGCCAGTTTTTGGGTAGATAGCCTGTCTCAATTTTCTGAGCAATCAAGTGGATATAATTCATTCAGCTAGTAGATATTTAATAATAAGTTCTCAGATGGGCTGACTCCACTCTTTATTGACCTTCCAAGTTTCACGGAAGGAGTACATGAAACGGCACATAGAAATGCTTCACAAATTGTAAATCATAAAAACATTTCATATGTTGTTAAAAGTCAAATGAATTGCTAACGTAATCAAGGCAAAAGGAACTTTTGCTAGATTATAGGACAGAGAGGAATTGTCATTACAATTCTAAAGGGTGTAGAAGCTGGCTTCAGAGACACACCCTAGAACACAAATTGCTACAGAGAAGACGAGTGTTTCCTATAGCTTCAGCCCAAAGGGCCTCAGTAAGATGATCAGACTGCCAGTGTGGACCAAGCCCTTTCTTCCCATCCTTGGACAGCAGGAACTCAGAGATGGGGGGATTAAGAATGCATCGCCTGGACCCCACGGGCTCCTTACCCCATCCATGGCCAGGGCCTTCTGGCCTCCTCAAGAGGCCACTTCCTCACATCCTAAGGATATAACCCAACCTAAGCAGACTTGAGTCAAAGGTCCAACCTAGTTCGTTCTCTCTGTCTCTCTCTCTCTTTGAGTTCCACCACAAGGATCTCCTAGTGCCGTGGTTTATCCTGTCCAGGGAGTGCCATGCAAAGGATAGCAAGACAAGTAATGGAACGGAATGTGAAGATCCTAAACCACAAGAAAACACAATCACACTATCATCCACAGGCTTCAAGAAAGAAAAGCTACACCATCGCCAATTAATATACAAGTCAAGTTCAAGTTTAGTATGTGAAAAATTGATAAATTTTTTGTTTGTTTCTTGCAGTAGGGCTTCACTCCAGCCCAGGCTGACCTGTAATTCACTCTGTCGTCTCAGGCTGCCCTCAAACTCATGGCGATCCTCCTACCTCTGCCTCCTGAGTGCTGGGATTAAAGGTGTGTGCCACCACGTCCACTAATAACTTTTCAAAAATAAAAAAAAAAGGGCTGCAGGATGGTTCCATACAAGCATGAGGACCTGAATTCTGATCTAACAGCATCCAAGGAGTATGGGTCTGCAATCCCAGCTCTGGGAAGGCAGAGGCAGAAGGATCGCCAATACTTGCTGGCTAGCTAATTTGCCTAAATCTGTGAGCATTAGGTTCAGTGATACCAAAAAAATAAAAAAATAAAAATAAAAAGGCAAGGTGCAATTATAGAAGACATCCGGTGTCAGCCTCTGCCATCCACATGCATGTGTACACACATGCACAAACATCCGTGTGCACACACGTGTGCCAACACACACACGCACATAAAAACCTTAATGTTCAAAGATAAGAATGAATGAGATTGAAAATTAGAATGCTCTTTTAAAAAAACAGCAGCCACAATACTCCAAATCCCCAAGGGGTACTATTTACTGTGCCATAGATCCTGGCTATTGAACCTTCAGACAAAGCTGGCCGAAGAGAGCCCATAGTCCACACAACACAGGTCTTAAAGCGAATTATTTTATCATCCATATTGATTCTAAAAACACCTCCCCTGCCACCCTACCCCACCATGAAAATAACAAAAGGTTAACAATATCTCTTGGAAATGGACCCTTTTCTTAACTAAAGCACTGGAAATATTTCTAAGCCAGTGACATTTTTATATTTATAGACCATGACAAAAGTCTCACCTACTTGAACTTGTGTCATTCAACATGCCTTAAACATCTTGATTATATCTTTAATGTGCCATTTACTCTGCAATAATCCACTATACAAAAAACCTACTGCCTCTCAGACAGAAGATAAGTACGTAATAAATCAGCTTGCAATGATTTTTTTTTTTTTTTTTTTGCCCAGCGCCTCCTCACAATGAACTTCTCAAATTCCATCTCGGTTTATCTTTTCCAATTCAGCCACCCCTCTCCCCCTCCTCACTGCTACCTCCTGCTGCCCAGCCAGCCCAGTCCTTTGGCATGGCTGCATGCCCAAGATTTACCACTCCAAAGGGACCCCCGTGATGGCCATCCAGGGAGGAGAGAGAGCAGCTGCCCCAGGGCCTGGCAGAGAGAGCACCTTTCTGGAGAAAGGCTCTCTGGCTCTCTGGGCCAGAGGAAGGAACCCACGGGCCTATTTGCATATGCTCTTATTCCATTTCCACACCCTGCACGCGAATGCTCTCTGGAAAGTCCCTTCTCGATTCCCTCCTGCTGGCAGCTAAGGAGGAAGAGGCAGGGCCGGAATGGAAGGTTCTAGCCCAGCCCAGCAGTGTCAGCATCTCTGCGAGGAAGCCTTCAGCTCCAGCCTGAACCCAGCAGGGTGCAGCCCTGGTGCGGGCTGGGACCCTCTCCCAGTGCCAGGGTGGGAAGGGATGGGTGCAGGCTGGGGGCCCCTGCTGCAGGAGAGGTGTCTGCAGGAGGCTGGCAGGTCCCCTGCCTCCCCCCAAGGAAGCAGGGTCCCCAGCTTCCGTCCTGTGCTCTCCGCAGCCCAGCGGGGAAATCCCAAGGGCTTGATCAGCTGCCCGATGAGCCTGTTGGCTTTTCAAGTAGGCGCAGGCTGAGTTTCAGCCAAAACCTCAATTGAACGTTAACCAAAAATAAATAAATAACGTGTGCAGTCATTTAAAAAAAGGAGTAAGAATCGGCCTTTAGGGTGGGATCAGGCAGAAAGTCTTGTTTTCCTTGAGGGGACTCAGGTCTTGATTGGTTTCACAGCAGGACAAAGGGATGCTTGGAACTGTGAACTGTCCCCTTGGAGGGACACTGGCCGCAGGAGAGAGTTAGAAGTCCCTCCCGAGCTCCCTTCCCCAACAGTGCGGAAATTCCAGGCAGTCTGATGTCTCCACTATTAGCAGCAATTGCTAAGTTTTAGGAAGCTGCTATCAGGCCCCAGTCACTCTGATGGACGTTTCACAAGCTGATCTTTCCTCACTGCCCCACTGAGCAGCCAGGGGCCTGAGCTCCGTTTTACTGATAAAGAATTTAATCTTGGGTGGCATGAGGGAGACTTGTATGCATGGGTGCCTTTTACGGTTGCTTTCCTCAAAACGGGAAAGGCCTTAGGAGGCCATTGGAATATGCAATTGGAAACTCCAATTCCCAGTCAAGATAAAGAAATACAGCCTCTCCGGGGAAATAGCCCATGAACAGAATAGAAACAAAGGATTTTTTTCTTCATGTCACAGTCACTCCCCTGAACATTGCTCATATTGCTGGGCCTCCAAAATGTTTCTTCTAACTTCTTTACAGCTAACATGTTAGAAAACAAACATTTATTGAGTGCCTACTGTATACCTGATGTTATACATGCCCTGATTAATCCTCCCAATCACACAAATTATAAATCAGGAAACTGGAGCTCCAAGAAAATTTAAAACTTGTCCAAGGTCCCAGAGGTAGAAACGAGAAGAGCCAGGATGTGAAAAGATCTTTGACATGCCGGTACACTGCCTTACTCTGCCTCTCAGGGGATCCACATCCAAACTTCTTCCTCTGAGAGAATCTGGCTCCTGGAAAGGGGGAATTCTTTGGGGTTGGAGGTGGGAGCTGGGATCCCTCATCTGAATTGAAGACACTGGAGAGCACGTTTACTGAAACACTGGCTGGGTGGAAAGGCAGAGGCATCAGGGTGACCAGAAGAGCCAAGAGTGATGTTGTATTAAGGTGTGCCTGACCTCTGTAAAGCATTTACTGAAGGTCAAAAGCTCTTTAGTGTCAATTAGTGCCGATCCTTCTTAAAGAAAGCAGAAGTCATTTTGATCCATTAACTGGGGTGACACTTGAATGAAATAAACAGGAGGAGCTCAGACTTAGCTGGTTTCTGCTAACAAGTTCATTATCAAGTTCCAGTCTGTTAACTTCCGTGCTCCTCAGGGCTCCTTCTCAGCACCTGGAGCTCATTTGGTAGGGTTTTCTAAGAAGCAGTCCAGTGGTTGCTTGGAGGCAGGAGTATAACTCTATGCTGTGAGCTAGCTTCTCTTCCACTGTCTGCCCTCTGCTGAGGGAAATGCGACTGAAATGGAGAGGCAGGTTTTCATGGATGAAATCTGAATTAAGCCTCTCCCGTTTCCAGCTTAAAATGTTTAAGTGTGCTTTTGGGGAATGGTTAGGGTGGAGGGAAGCCTAAACACTGTTCAGACAACTCATGCTACATGGGGGCCAAAGAGCTTTAGACCGTAATCTCATTTAATGCTTATCACATGGATGTTAGCATCTCCATGTGAGACAGACACTCTGAGAAGTTAACAACTTAAAGCGGGAGGTGTCCAGACACTGGGAAACCAGGCATTATTGAGTTTGAGCAAAGATGGCGCTCTGTTGAGGACAGGAGCACTCTAACTATCTTGCTTACTGAATGCCAGGCAGCATGCCCTATTTACAGGGTTGAAGAAGGAAAGAAGGTAGAGCCTGGCACTTGGGAAACAGTCTTCAACAATGGTAAGAAGAGATTGTGAGCACTGCAGAGCTTGTATTTTAATTCCAAGCAGTATAACACACTTCCTTTTAAACACTCCCCACCCACACCCATTTCACCATTGTATTAGACATTTCCAAATAGACCCATACCCTACAGGAAATGTTATAGACCGGCTCTCCTCCGCATCACACAGTACGGTAGTAGCTGAAGCTTGCAAATATCAGACCCAAGAACTCAACTTGTGTAAATCTGGGACATCATGGAAATGAGTTAGAACTGGTAAAGTAATGCCAAGTTATGATGTCGCTCTGGGCATGGATTTTAGCAAACTCTTGTCAGTTTTGATTTATAGTTTCCTTTCTGCCATTTGGAGCCAATTTGTTTTATCCCTGTGAACCCTGAAAAACACACACACACAGTGCCCTGAGTCCCTGCTAGTTAGTGTGCCCGGTCCACATTTAAAGCATGGTTTTGCTCTATGTTCAATGTGACACAGGCGGCTGGAGAATCTTGCAACTGCTCACCTCAAATGTCAGTGTGGGTTCAAAGATGGGAAATTATAAAACTGGAAAGATGGCCTTCACCTGTGCCCTAGGTAGCTTGGGAATGGATGTTTCCACCTGAGTTCCTGAGTCCTCAGACTCTTTGATCTGGCACTTGGAAACTGTGACATATAGATGGTTGTGAAATGTCACCAAGCATTGTGACCATGCTTGTGTCTCTAGCCAGGAAATCCCCTAAGTAAATAGCTGCTGTCTGTCGGGGTGAGCGGTAGTGATGGTACCTTGATGGGTGTTGATTGAACCTGCTGGGTAACCTCTTGCCAGAGGAAAGTCCCGGCTGTTTAGCGACCATCACAAGCCTCATTCCTCAGAACCAGCACTGTCTGGCATCTGTATCTTACTTCACTGTTCATCAGTGCATAGCTGGTCTCACCAACTGACTCACACAAGTGTAAACACAGCAGGGATTCGCCAAAGAGCCAAGCCTTAGACTGCAGGCAAAAAATGCCACTCTGCCAATAAAATCAAGACCAACCCCACCTGACAGAACTACACTGAAGATGACATTTGCTTTAAATAAAAGCCAGCAAAGAGTCCGATGCACAACACGGTCCATAGTAGTATGCTCTGGAAAAGTCAGAGCCAAAAGATTTTCTATTTTATTTTGTCTCATTGTCTTGTTTTATTTTGTTGAGACAGGGTCTCATTTAGTTCAGGCTGACCTTGAACTCATGACTCTCTTGTCTTATCCTCCTGAGTGCTGAAATTACAGGCAGGTGCCACCACACCCAGTTCTAATGCATCTTTTTAAATCTTTTTATTTATTTACTCAAGAGTATGGATATGCCAAGGGCCTCCTGCCACTGCAAACAAATGCCAGATGCATGAACCACTTTGTGCATCTGGTTTTGCAAGTAAGCTCCTTAACCTCTGAACCATCTCTCCAGCCCTCTTAATGCATCTTTATTATATTTCTCCCATGGCTCTTCTCCAAACTGGACAAGCTCTGTAAACATGTGCTCTGGGTACAGAGATCATACCAACACTGTTAATGTCCACAGGGCAAGGAAACAACAGTGATGCCTATTGTATTTCTGCAGTCTGACCTTGCCCTTGAAACTGACAATGTGTCCACAGAAGATCTCTGCATCTCTAGAAGCAGCAGCAAAGGAAGACCTTAGCCTGTTTTGTGACTGAGGGAGTTATTTAGCTGGAAGTTTTATAAGCTGGAAGTTTGATATCAGCAGGTCCCACTTCTTTTTTTTTAATATATATTTATTGTCCATAATGAGGGTCCCACTTCTTACCATTGTGCTACACTGAAAACAAAGGTACCAACACGTGTATCTTTGGCACAAACCAAGTTAAACAGCAGAGCCTAAAGAAGTGGACAGTCTGGAACAGTGACACAGGGGCCCCAGGAAGCAGTGATTAAAGACTCCACTCACTGAGAAGATAATCAGAGGAAAGGCTGGCGTTCCCTCCTACGTGTCACACCACACCTTAACCACACTGAATTCCATCTACAAAATGAGCCATCCAGTCTATTTTAAATGGTGATGCTAAAGTATACTTAAGAACTTAATCATCTAGGTCTGTGTTGCAGTCAGCTTTCTAGTTGCTGCGCAGAAAGAACCCAAACAAAAGCGGCTTGTAGAGGAATGGGTTTATTTGGCTTACGGACTCGAGGGGAGACTCCATCCTGGCAGGGAAAACGATGGCATGAGCAGAGGGCTGGACATCACCTCTGCCACAGGACTGCAAACAGCGGCAGGAAGGTGTGCCAAACACTGGCAA